>JADBJO010004572.1:142500-145000 GCA_016801955.1 Conus betulinus
TTAAATCAGATCTGAGGTCTCTCTTTTGACATTAATTAAATTCAATAAAAACACAAAACACCGTCTTTCTTCTGCAAGCTTTCGAGCCACTGCTCTTCTTCAGGCCGCATGACAACAAGTGACGCAATAGAAAAAATGACGTCCATTGGTGACCTAATCTGTGACATCATCATCTCTCTCTCTCTCTCTCTCTCTCTCTCTCTCTCTCTCTCGTGCACAACTCCATCATCCTCCGTTTCTCTGTTCAGTCCCACACATTGAGCCCTTGTGGATAGTTCGTCTTCAGCTTGTATCTCTTTTGACAGACAGACAGAGCTACAGACAGAATGATGAATTTCAGTGCCTAAATCATCTATGTGAATATCAACATCTCTCTCTCTCTCTCTCTCTCTCTCTCTCTCTCTCTCTCTCTCTCTCTCCTCCCTCCTCTATCTCTCTCTCTCTCTCTCTCTCTCTCTCTCTCTCTCTCTCTCTCTTCCTTTACATATGTATAATGCTTTTGATTCTGATTCGTTAACACATTCACTGTCATATATGTGTTGATATGCAGTTCTACATGGTCTTTTTTTTTTCCTGTATTTGCAGACATTTTAGGAACTTCGTGCATAGTCCTTTCCATCAATGAAAATAGATCATTAGTTCGCTCGTACTCTCTCTCTCTCTCTCTCTCTCTCTCTCTCTCTCTCTCTCTCTCTCTCATCTCTCTCTCTCTCTCTCTCTCATTTTTAAATATATGTTTGAATAATTGAACTCAGCAAGGACAGATCAGAAGCATAGGCTATGCCTTAAATCTTAGCTCCTGATTAAACCAGGTTACTTTCTTCGTTTGTCCTCTCTCTCTCTCTCTCTCTCTCTCTCTCTCTCTCTCTCTCTCTCTCTCTCTCTCTCTCTCTCTCTCTGCCCTGAGGCATGCTTGATCTATGTCATATAAAACCTGCATTAGATAAGAAAACTGGCCGAAATTTGGAATCGATGAAGTTACAGGAGGGGAGTGGGAGGGGGAGGGGGGAAGGAGACTATTTACAGAGTGAGGTGTTCGCCGTGTAATGGCCGCTGCTGGCGATTAAAGGGAGATAATCTAACGCTATGCAGCACTTGCACGTAGAGAGGCATCTTCCACTCGATTGCCATAGCAACGCTTCAATATAGCGCGGCAAGGTCGAAGAGGGTAATTTTTATTCGATCGCACGTAAATCAGAGTAAACGCACAGTTTACACCCGCCCTTCCCCCCTCCCCTCCCTCTCTGCGTATTTAGGTCAGCTGGTCAATTTTTGAGCCCAGGGTTATTTCCCCTAATGCAATAGGGTGCACAAATACTCTAACAACACTGACAATGAATACTTATGTAGCGCCTATTCTCGGCTAGAGACCAAGCTCTAAGCGCTTTACTATCAACATTCGTTTACACGACGGGCTGCCTACCTGGGTGGTGCCGACTGAAGAGCTGCCAGCTGGCGCTTCATTCAGTCGTTTTCCGTGTCATCCAATCAGTATCGTTCAACATCATTTACTCAATTTCCATACTTCATTCATTCATTCCATTTCTCACGCAGGGTGCATGCCATGCATGCCAAACTGGCCTACTCTTCCGAAAGTTGGTGATGGGATTTTACTTGTGTGCAAGATATTAAGCGTGTGTCCATACAGTCTCATTCGAAGGACTGTATGGGAATGCAGTCAGAACCAATATCAACTCCGAGCCCCCCACCCCGACCCCCACCCCACCCCGACCCCACCCCCCACCCCTTACCGAAATGTCCTGGCGGAGATTCGTACCTGCAACCCCAGGAATACCAAGATTACGAGTCCGGCACTCTACCAACTGAGCTATTCCGCCTTCCAACCGACTCCAAAAATCTTCAAAATGTGTGTTTTTTTCTTGTGCACGTACCTGTTTGAATGCACAGGGTGAGCAGAAGACGACGGAGCGACATTTTCTAACTGCTCCATTTGTTGAAATAGTAAGTTTCTAACTTAGTGCACAATCACGTATTTTGAGATCTTATTTTCTCTTAATGTTGTTTTGACATAGTGATACGGGCACCATGAATTCTATAGGTTTGGTTGTTGCTGTGTGAGGTGAGCGTGATTTTTCTTTCTTTCTTTTTTCAGGTACTTTCTTTCTTTCTTTCTTTCTTTCTGTCTGTCTGTCTGTCTTGTTAATGACTGCTTTAGCGTGCCTTGTAATGACAAATAAGGTATGTACAAAAACAAGAAACAAACAAACAAAAAAAAAAAAACAAACAAACAAAATGACAGCTGTTTTGTAAAATAGCAGAAAAGGGAGTAAATCTACAATTCTAACGCTAACATGTTAGCTAGTACACTACGTATTATTTAAAACTTGTTCGATTGTGTACAGTGCTGCTTTGATTTTACATTTCTACCCTGTTCTTTGTATGAAGGCATGTTTTTGTGCAGTACGGTCTCTAATAACTTTTTTTTCATTCATCATGAAGCATGCCATCTTCCAGAATGTTTTGGTTTTTTTTCATTCCG
>JADBJO010004572.1:167500-170000 GCA_016801955.1 Conus betulinus
AAACGAAGTATTAAATTATACAGTTTAGTTTGTAATAGCTCTAATCATAATGCAAAATCAGCACACACACACACACACACACACACACACACACACACACACACACACACACACACACACACACACACATACACACACACACACGTACGTAAACATGCACAGCACACATATGCACACAGGTTTATGAAATAGAAGAATAAAGAAATACAATGAGAGAGAGATGAGAGAGGAGAGAGAGAGAGAGAGAGAGAGAGAGAGAGAGAGGAGAGAGAGAGAGAGAGAGGAGACGGGGAGAGAGAGAGGAGGAGAGAGAGAGAGAGAGAGAGAGAGAGAGAGAGAGAGAGACGAGAGAGATGAAATGCTACCCAGCAGTTGCCCCAGATGATGATGGGGAGAATGTAACAGTGTAATTGGGTTAACCCACGTGTGGCGCTCAGTGAAGATGAAGCCGACACAGACCAACTTTCTTCTTCACCCCTCTGTGTTCACCGCTGAAGTGGGAACAGGAATCCAATTACGTCATCCACGATTCCAAGGGGCGCGCATTGTGGCGCTGCCTCTATTCCTTGCTTCCGAGGAGGCGTACACTAAAGAGCCAAGCGTTCAGAACAAGAACAGATTCACGTCATGATGTCAGAAAACAGTTTGGAACGGTGAAACATCTCCCGCCTCCCCCCCCTCCCCCCCCCCCCCACACACACACCTTACTTTGACCAGTCCCTCTGTGCTGCCTATGCTTCTGCACTGGATAAGGTCACTATCCTTTTGAGAGTTGTTTATTCATATCGACTGAGGTTTACACTTGCACGTGCTTGCGTTCATGTTTGTGTGTGTGTGAGTGCTTGCTTGCGTGTGTGTGTCGGGGGGGGGGGGGGGGGGGGGGGGGGGGGGGGGATCACACACACACACACACACACACACACACACACACACACACACACACACACACACACACACAAGCCATACCAAGCACAAGCAGCGACAATGATGCCGCGATTAACGCCATGAATTTGTGGACTGTGTGGTTGAAGGTTTCATTCCCAATGCACATTATATCAGGGGATTTTTAAACCTCCTCTGACTCCTGCTCTTCGTCGTGCGACTTATATGTCTGTAAGGCCACACAGAGTTTCATCCACCCTATGGGTGCTGCTGCTCATTTGCTGACCAGCACTGCAAACATTTGCATCTATTGCGCCTGATTGCCGCCAATATGTGCTATGAAAGAAGTATGGCCACAGAAGATAAGAAAGCAACCAGCTACAAAATGGACCCAATGTAATCACAGACAACCATCATCTGCCCCTTCCTTGGCCGCTTTGGGTCCAGAGCGTGAGGTCAATAGCTTATTAACCTTGGCACGTGCTCGGGTTGTACTACACCCAAACTGTGCTCTCTGGCTGCCTGGTAGACATGACCAGTCTGACTCAGCCAGGGTGAACCACTGAACTCTTTTCATAATCGGAGGAAAGGAAGAGAAAAAAAGAAAAAAACGAAACCCCCCCCCCCCCAAAAAAAAAAAAAAAAAAAAAAAAAAACCCAAACCCCCAACCCAACAAAATTAAGAAATACAAAATGGAAGAAAAAGTGTATTCATCTTGGTTTATTTCATGTATTCAGGATTTGTTTGTTTGTTTGTTTTCAATTCAAGAAGGCATATGGAAAGCACGCAAAAAAAAAAAACGCAAAACCAAGCAAAGAAAGGGGATAATATACAACAAAAAGGAGAATGGTTGTCGATTTGCATGCAAATGAGGCCCAGGGAAAACTGATCATTGTAGCAGTTTGACTGTGAATCACAACGAAGAAAGTAAATCATTTGTGGACTGTTGTCATTCCTTTCCATCCAAGACATTCTTCTTCTTCTTCATCACATCATCATCATCATCATCATCATCATCATCTTCTTCTTCTTCTTCTTCTTCTGCTTCTTACGCAGGCTGCGTACGCAGGCGATACTCAGGCTCTCTTTATATACAGGCAAGTATTAAACCCATCTTCCCAAGTGGTGAACGTGGGAGGAAAAATCGTTGGTGAGAGACAAAAAAGTCTGAGTGAGCTATACAGGTGCCGTGTTTGTTGTAAAAGCGAAGAAGATTACGTGTGACCAGACCCACGTTCTTGCAAATCAGTATGACCTTCTTCAGTCAGTCAGGACGAAGATATCGATCGGTTAAATGCAGAAGTGTCAGATTTAAACAAAGTTTTATTCCCCTGTCCATTGATTTCATGAACCGAGAAGATGTTTACTGAAATCCAAATTCCTCTATATGAATGTATGTCATATGTGAGAAAAATGGGGTATTGTGGCTAAATATTATGTTTATTTGCTGTGGATGTGTGTGACCACAAATTAATTTCTCAAACTGAGATATAAAGTTTACTTGACTTGACTTGACTTGAACAAAGGGAAATGGAGTTTTTTGTGTATGACCGTTTCTTTTTTTCCCGCCATTAAGGCAGCCATACTCCAACTTCTGGGGAAAAGACATTTTATATC
>JADBJO010004572.1:177500-182500 GCA_016801955.1 Conus betulinus
AGGATAATGATGGGCAGTGATCGCGCGCGCGCGCGCGCGCGCGTGTGTGTGTGTGTAACTCAACTCAACTCAAATAGTTTAATTTAATTGCAAAGGCCACCGACTTACCTCCAATGAGGTCAAGAACAAAAAAGTAGAAAACACACGCACTCGGAGCATATACTGAAAATTATGCAAGAACATATTTGCATTAAAAAAATATTTCTTCCTGAAATTACTCGGTCATTTGTGTGTTAATTGATGACACTTCCTCTCTTCTTTTTAGTGTTTAGAAATAAACAGAGCGAGTTACATTTGTTTTCATTTTGCCGTTAATGAAGCAATGACACTTGATGAACAGCTCTAGTATGACGCCAAATATATTTATCTCTTAAATCTTTAAAGGATGGACAAACGATCAAAAATGTATGTCGTCCTCGTGTTTACAGAATGGACAGTTTTGGGAGTTTAGTGTACATCTTTGAGGGGCATTCAGTTCACTAATACCAAGTCGAAACGCGCGCGCGCGCGCGCGCGCGCGCGCGCCCATATGTGTGTGTGTGTGTGTGTGTGTGTGTGTGTGTGTGTGTGTGTGGTGTGAGAGAGAGAGAGAGAGAGAGAGAGAGAGAGAGAGAGAGAGAGAGAGAGATTTCAGATTAGGTAGTGAGTTTAGATCAGAGAGCCAATGAGTTTTCAAAGAAGACCCTTCTTTACCCTCTCTCATATTTAGGCGTATTTGTGTCAACGTTCCCTTTCGATATCTCTCAACAACAGCTTCTTGATGAACATGACTTTAATGCCCAGCTCGAACAGTGATCTCTGCATTGGATGCCGCGACACCAGACTGAGATTCGCATGGCGTGTCCATTCATCTCTGCACCTGTCCTTAAGCTGTTTTCATTTCCGTTGAGAGGCGGGAATCGGATTGCCATTCTTATCGATCTGAAGAAAGAAAACGATTGCACCCTCACGTGGAAAGCAATGTGGTTATGGCTTCGTATACCCTTCATTTGACACTTGACCCCCTTCTTCCGTTGGAAGAAATGTGCGGTCCTGTTTTGAGGAAAACGTCTTTCTTTCAATATTTAACATTATATTAAAGTGTATGCAGCGTTATTCATTATCCCAACACACACCATTTATTGCAGATTAGATGTGATGTGGCTGTAATTCGCTGCTACACATAAAACAGAACTGTAGAGTGTAGAACGTCTTCAGATTTCATATTTCTTCGTGTCCACATCATGAATGGACAATGTCCGTACAGGTCAAAGTGAAGGAGGAGGGCAGGGGGTGGCAGTGATGTTTGAAGATGACAGTTGACCCAAGATCAGTTTCTCAGCATGAAGCTGATAATGCGTTCTCCTTGTTTCTTCACGTGTTGCAAACAGTCAATTTTGATTCCCCAAAGTCTTCTTGAACAAAATGTTGTGATGCTATTTAACGCAAGTCTGCACATAAATGTGTTCATAACTATTCATGAATATACATATTAACGTGCTGAGTATTGCACAAAGTTGCCTTTCACTGTGTTGCATTGTCCTGTACTATATTCTGTCAGGACAGAGGTGTCTTGACCGCTGCCCTAAAAGTTAAGACATACATATTTATAGTTACAAACGTGACACTGAAAATTAAAATTACTTTCAAACACAAAAAAAACATGCGTGTATCACCAAATGGGAATTTCAATCTTTCTCCTTTTTGGTAGTGCATAAAGCATGCACAGCCACTCATAATTATATATACATACATGTGTGCACGTATGAGAGAGAGAGAGAGAGAGAGAGAGAGAGAGAGAGAGAGAGAGAGAGAGAGAGAGAGAGAGAGGTGATTTATCATTAAAAATCATTAAGATAAGACATATTCCAGACATTTCTATTCCTCACTGCTCCAGGACATGCACACACACACACACACACACACACACACACACACACACACACACACACACACACACACACACTCCAGCATCTATACTTTCCCGCTTGCTCACAGACATACACACCCGCGCACATGCTTATGTCACAGGTGATCCACCACCTCTCTTCTTACACGCTGTGTTTGTTTAAAAGCGCAATGGATTTGAACACAAAGCTCTTTTTTTTGCGTTCCAAGAGTTTTTTGTTTTTCAAATTAAGATTTCCATACCAGCAAATGCAAAAACCAAAAGTTACCAGTGGCAGGCTAGGTATATATGGTGATAAAAAAAAACAGCAATAGGAAAGTAAATGAAGCAATGTCTGTAAAAACGAAAGGAAAATTAGACTGAAAAAAGAAGACGGGGGAGAAAGTGACGTAAAATCGTGTCACGCCGGGAAATGTGATAGCTCTCTGGATGATACATGAAGTTATCTAGTCTTCACTTTGATTGTAAGCAGTCAGTATCCCACACACATAACGAGAAAACCGTCACAGGATGGATGGTGTCACCGCAGTGAAAGACAGTACTGACAGCCTATGCATGAATGAAATCACATCACAATACTCTTGAGTCCAGGCGTGGAAGGGCTAAGGTTATGGACTAAGATGATAATTTGCCCCATTTACAAACTGATGACATTGAGAGAGAGAGAGAGAGAGAGAGAGAGAGAGAGAGAGAGAGAGAGAGAGAGAGAGAGATGGGTGTGAAATAAAATTGTTGTCGAAGAAAGGACATTTTGTCCACAATCATGCCACCTGGTTTCATTTACTTAAGGTCTGACCAGCGCGTTGGGCTAATGCGTAGGTCAGACATCCGCTGAGTCATAGCCACGAGACCCTCTTCTTCAGTTGTCTCATCCTTGTTGTTAATTCATTTATCCATCAGCTTCGAATCAAGCGTGGTGTGGGTTTCAAAACTTAGCGGATGTGGTCAAACGTATATGGACTAGTCCGCACGCAGTGACGCCTCCCTGATGAAACTGAAACTGAAACTGTTTTGTGTGTTTATTTTAATTCCTCCTTTGAAAGCTTTCCAAGAATGAATAATGACTAATGTCCCCTTTTGTGCTCAATATTGACAGAGCCGATCATTACAAGGGATGTTGGGCCCTAAGACTGACACCTGGGACACAGTTTCCATCACCCTCTGCCACTTTTCTGCTTGCCGCTGCCGTTTACTATTGGAAAGGGGCAGGTGGGGGTGGGGGGATTTGATCGTTATTCTTTTCCTCCTTGAAAGGAAACAGTTGCACCCTCCCACCGTCACGCTGAAAGCAAACGTTTATGGTTTCATGGCTCCATGTCTCCTTTGATAAACATCCCTCAACATTAAACGTCTACTTCAAAAAGTTAAGGGCCACCTGTCATTTTGACGTTAGTGTCTGAGTGTGTAAATAATAGGCTTTGAAAACGAAGTCACAATGACCCAAATTTGGTTAGACATATTGAACAGATGTTCTTAACAGATCACAACACCTAAAAACCCACTGCGGGTACAAGGTGGAGCGCAGCTGCACGTGCGGAAACCACGTAAAACCGGTAAAACGGGTGCCTGTGGGAGCATATGAGTTTGAAAAAAAAGGGCGAAATGCTCGTGGTCAATCATGATGCACGTGCATGGCACCTCGTTCATGAACACAGATCAGACGCCGTTGGCCACAAATCTGTAAACAGAACGGTCGTCTACGCCAGCCCAAAAAAGCATGGCACAAAGGCAAAGACTGGACCCTGCCGATCGTGGACGTGCCTTAGCGTGATTGACGAAGGGATTTCTGGCCGCGAGGTGGCTAGGCGTCTGAACGTGTCCCATTCCACCATCCAACGTCTTGTAGAGAGGTTTCAGGCCACTGGCAGCGTGCAGGATCGGCCACGATCAGGCCGTCCTTGGTGTACCGACAGACATGCTGACCGATTCCTCCTGCTGTGTCCTGCCCTACGCAATCGGACTGTCACCTCTCCACCTTAAGGCGTGAGCTCCTGCAGGCTGCAAATGTCAATGTCAGTAGAAGGACAGTTTGTAACCGTTTGCACGAGTTCGGGCTGTCATCCCAGAGACCAGCAGTCCGAGTACCACTTACTCCAGCTCACCGCAGAGCACGGGCAGACTGGTGTCGTCATCACGTTCGCTGGACGAGGCAGCAATGGTCTCGAGTGCTGTTCACAGATGAGTCCCGCTTCACCTTGGCATTCAATGACGGCAGGACCCGAGTGTGGCGAAGGCCAGGAGAACGTTTTGCTGACGCCACAGTTCGTGAGGTGGATCGTTACGGAGGGGGTTCTGTGATGGTCTGGGGTGGCTTCAGTCGTCAAGACAGAACTCCCTGTACGTCATTCAAGGCATGCTGACAGGGGTGCGGTACCGTGACGAGATTGTGAGGCCCCTGATCCAGCCCCCTTCAGGCCATGGGTAACGCTGCTGTTTTCCAAGACGACAACGCCCGTCCACACCGAGCCCGTGTCGTGGACGATCATCTGCAGCAAGAGGGGATCATCCGGATGCAGTGGCCATCTCGCTCACCCGATCTGGCTCCCAATTGAGCACCTCTGGGATGTCCTTGGACGGCGGGTAGCCCACAACCACCCCCCGCCTGTTGACGTGGCCCAGCTCACTCTCTTCTGCTGCAGCAGGAGTGGCAGGCCATACCGCGGGACACTCTCGGACCCTGGTGGACTCCATGCGTCGACGTTGTGCCGCTTGCCTGGCGGCAAACGGTGGCTACACTCGGTACTGAATGGTGCAGTTTTCAGTTGTGGCTTATGTGACGATCCTGAGGAAAGGGTGATTGGACATTACAGCCCGCTGTCCGCGTTTGATTTGTTGATTTCGTGCAATGGTCCAATGAATTTGTTCTTGAATAAATTTGGAAGATTTTGCGTCCGTTCTTCTTAACATAGTATATTTGGATCATTTCATGAATTTGAGTAAAAGGCATCGTCATCATGTTAATTTTAAAGTCATGTCACGTGGTCCTGATATCTCCTCAGTTTTGGGAAAAAAAAAATGCAAAGTTTTGTCGCAGGGAAACCAGAGGCATAGTGTCGAGTTGGGAGTGACATCTAGGAGTCTAAAGCCAGTATAGAATCTGAAAACCACAATG
>JADBJO010004572.1:192500-194081 GCA_016801955.1 Conus betulinus
GTTCCATCTTCGAATCCCTGATGACATTAAATCAATTACCCCCCCCCCCCCCCCCCCCCCCCCCCCCCCCTTCACCCCCTCCATCGTCCTTCTTTCTCATTACTCCACTGCTGACCAAAGACGGATAACAGAGAATCTTGGATTTGTCTGCATTCAAACTGAAATGGAAACAATAATCAGATGATCCACGATGGATTAAATGTTTTCTCTGCCTCTGTCGCTGCCTGTCTGCCTGTCTGCCTGTCTGCCTGTCCGTCTCTATGACTGTCCGTCTGCCCCTCTGTTTGTCTGTCTCCTCACTCTCTCTGTCTCTCTGTCCTCTATGTCTCTATCTCTGTCTGTCTGCCTCTGTGTCTCTCTATCTCTTTGCCTCTGTCGTCCTGTCTGTCTGTCTGTCTGTCTGTCTGTCTGTCTCTCTCTCTCTCTCTCTCTCTCTCTCTCTCTCTCTCTCTCCTCTCTTCTCTCTCTCTCCCTCTCTTAAACTCCTTCACAATTATTTTTAATTGAATGCACAGTAATCAAAAGCGAGGCTTCCAGAAACCTCTCGAATTTTCTATTAGATATTGCATTTGTGGCCACACTAAAAAAAGCGCTCTCTCTCTCTCTCTCTCTCTCTCTCTCTCTCTCTCTCTCTCTCTCCTCTCTCTCTCTCTCTCTCTCTCTGTGTTTGTCTGTGTATCTGTGTCTGTGTATCTGTGTGTTCATGTTTGTGTCTGCGCCCACGCATGCACACATCTTGTGTGCGTTTTTGTGTGTTGTATGTGCGCTGCTTGTTTTTGAGAGAGAGAGAGGAGAGAGAGAGAGAGAGAGAGAGAGAGAGGAGAGAGAGAGAGAGAGAGAGCGAGAGAGAGAGAGAGAGAGAAGAGAATGTTATACCCCATATACATTATAGAATCTAGATTAGCTTCAGTGAGGCGTTGGGAATCTTGACCAACACGTTGGGAAATCTTGACCAACACTGAATCAAAGGCCCAACACGTGATGAACGGCAGCAGTCCGGCTTCACACATCCTTGGCCAGGGCAGCCGACATGAAAAGCTTTTCCCCTGGACAGAGCCAGCCGACATGAAAGCTTTCCCCGGACAGAGCCAGCCGACACGAAAGCTTTCCCCTGGACAGGGCCAGCCGACATGAAAGCTTTCCCCTGGACAGGGCCAGCCGACATGAAAGCTTTCCCCTGGAGAAGGAGGCCGGAAATTGCAATCCCGCATTTCCCGTCAACATGGGATGTAATCGTTTTGACACAGAGAAAAAGGCGGGAACTGCCTTGTCCTTAAATTGTGACCGGAAATGACACTGGATTGGATGAAGGAGTTGGGGTATGGGCGGACATTTAGTACAGCTGTGAGCTGAGAATGCTGGAGAGCTTGCTGTGTAAGACTAACACCACAATGATACATTGATGATTAGGGTCTGATATATACTAAAGGGAATTTTCTTGTGACTGTACCATGGTGGTGTTTGGTGCGTGTTTTTACTGTCTGACCCTCACCTTATGAAGTTTGGATGCGTGTACGTCTTTTCCCTACACACACCCACACCACACGAACATGGGGTAGCCAGACAACAAGTCAAGTTTCT
>JADBJO010004573.1:0-5000 GCA_016801955.1 Conus betulinus
ATTAATAAAATGGTAGAAAGATCAAAAACGTGATTGTACTTCTGTTGCACGTTGGGGTTGGGTGAATTGTTTAAGCGTGTTGCTGTAGTTCTTCTGGCCCACATATCGCAGCTTACGCAAGACACGAGAACACAGTGTTCATCGCATAGACTGCAACGCTAGGACAGTATTTTGGGCCGTCCTAAGTATTTATACTCGCGTTGCTGGACTAACATGTATACATCATGTAATGGCCTCGCAAACGGATGTCCAACGGCACAACTCTTGGTGCTTAATATGAGATGCAGAGCAAAGTTTTTAAACACACGTCGTCATGTGCGGTAAATAAAAATGGTAGCTATACCCTCACACAAAACAAAAAACCACCCAACCACACCCGCTCCTGCAGGCTGTATGGCCGTCATGCAAATTATGCTGGTTGTCTAATGCACGACGCTCCGCCAATCAGAACAGAGCTCAAGGGTCAAAAAAAAGGGCTATACTCTCTTAAACAAGTAATGGAGAGAAGGTGGACTTCTGAAGAAGCACACAGACAACCAAAGTTTGGTGCTGCAGAACCGTTTTTTCAGCCCGCCATTAAGGCAGAATCTCGGGTCAGTCTTGCCCTGACGACATGCGTAGTACTCGTATCTTGACTCTTTGGCGTGAGGATAATCTGATTTTTGCAGAATTACAATTTGCATATCAGCTTTATTAGACCCTTGAATATTGGTAATTATTAGCATTTATGGTGAAAGTCCATGTAATCTTGATTGTTGGTGGTAATTGTTGTTTGACTGCGAGTATGATTAACCTCGACTTCGAGGATGATAAAATCTGGATTTGTAGCCACGTATATAAATGTTTTTGATTGTCAGCTGTAATCAACGCTTCCCTGTCACAAAGATAACCTTGACCATGCTGGGCATAGGTAAACTACAGCATTGATGTTAAGTAGCCTCTAGCATGGCTTGCATGATTCAATGTTTGAATGCCAGCCTGAATGAAGGCCTGGCTTGGTGTCAGGCACCATCAGCTCTCTGACAGACGTGCCAGCATAATCAATGAGTCAAGTCAGAGCAACCCATATATAGCGCTGTGTAACAGGACCTCGCGGGCTTCTTACTGCCTTCGTGCGAACAAGCCTTGTTTCTTTTCATCACGTTTATCTCCTGTGAGGGTCCTCCTTCCCCCCCCGCCCCCCCCCCCCCCCCCCCCCACCCCCGGAGTGGTCTGAGTACGGGCCTAACCGACTTCAAGTCACGCTTAGCAAGAGCAGTGTTACAAGCCTTTTCTGTTCCTATTCCCATTTTCCCAGAGGCAAACACATCGCATCAAAAAGGACTGAAGCCATTTGAGACCAGAAGTCATTGGCGGAACAAAAAATTTGCGTCCTTACTCTGTAGATGCATACGGTAGCGTGATTGTTCGTGACAATTTAGGTTTAGGGCAGTTTAGCACTCAACGTTGTATTTATTTGTTGTTTGTAATTGAAAGCAGGCCTACCAAGTCCTATGATAACAGGCCAGCTTGTGCGGAGTATTTGGTTTTCAAAGCCATGTCACACAGTAGTATAACCATATATATATATCTATATATATTATATAATATCTATAATATATATCAGTCTGAAGCAGTTCATGAAACCAAAATCTGCGTTACATATAATCAGACATCACGACAAACTATACCACATTCTAAGACAAACATACCACCAACAGTTGTTTGGAAATAAAAAGAACAAACTTCCTGACGTACCTACGTGAAGCGTGGTAACTCCAATTTTAAGTTTCTGCTTGTCTAGTCAAAACTAAATCAAGATTACTGAGTATCGCGTTACCTCGTTCCATAGCAGTAATTGGACCAGACGACATGGCATTGGCTAACTCTAGATACTGCTGTCTCCTCTCATCTCGTAATGAGGAGCGTGGTCCTTTGTGGGCAAAAAAATCCGAGAGCAGACAGACGGAAGCTAATCTGATATATTATGGCCGAGCCTTTGAAGCACATGTGTGTACAGTTAAGTATCCATGACCGGCGGGAAGAGTTTTTTTGGAGTGGGGGGTGGGGGTGTGGGGTGGGGGTGGAGGTGAGTGAAAAGTATAGGGGTATTGTAGGGTGGAGGGTGAGTGACACTAGTTCTCTTGAATCGAGATTTTAAGGGGCATTGGTAATGATAACGTGCTTCAACATAAAACCGACTGACGGTTTTTCTCCTCGGGCCTTTGCCGCAAAGTAGCTTAAGTTCGGCGCAGGCGCTTTGTCCTTGAAGAACGCGGTCATCCCACTACTTGAAGGAAGACTGTGTGGATCACCATAGTTTGTAAGGTCGTTTTTACTGGGAAGGCATCAGACTGGGGTTTTCAATTTTGTGTCCTCAGCTTCTTTATCGTTTACCTAGCCCCATTGTTAACTTGCTTGTTAGCACAGGTGTGGTTTTCGTGCTTGCGTAGCGGGGGCCGCAAACATTCACCCTCAGGTCTCTGTTGCGTAAAACTAACAGGTGCCATGACCTTTGAGCTGTCTCTGACAAGGGCAGCTCATTGTGAAAGCAACGAAACAGAAGACATTGAGTAAGTATCTTCCTGTCTGACGATGCTGGGTTCTATTGTCACCGTTTATGATAGTAGGAAAAGAGGGAAAGAAAGCAGCTAGCTATATTGCGCGTGCTGGAAACCAGTTACGGGTTGCCTTACAGAATTTGGCTCTGCAACAAAAGGAACACTTTACAGGACAGAAAACTTACCAGCACTCATAAGGTCCTAAAACGTCGGTAGCAGTCGTTCGATTCGGGGCAACTAGTTGAGCTCAGTAAAAATTGTTTTGGGTTTGTTTGTTTTTTGTTTTTTTTTGGTCTGTATTCCTTTCCTGGAGGCGCGGTAGATTAAACGATTGCCAGTCAACCGCTGCTTTTTTAACTAGCATGCTTGCTGTGGTGTGTTGTGGTCGGCTGTGCAATGATCAGTGAGGAATTGTCATGACCCTTCCCATATCAGTTTTTCAACGGATTGTAACGAGCATGGAAGTTTATGTACTGTTGTTTCACAAATAATCAGCCTGCATTGCAATCTGATCTATTTTCATGTTAAAGAGAGAGAGAGAGAGAGAGAAGAGAGAAAGGAGAGAGAGAGAGACTAGAGAAGAGAGAGAGCCAATCCCCTTCGACTTTAGCAATCCCCGTGCTTTTTGTCCTTGAGCAGAAGACCTCCCCTGAAGACAATAACAGTGATCTGAAGGTCGAATTCAGCATTTCAATCGTTTAGTTCACGTTCATCAGCCTTTGAACTAACTCCGCCGTTTTCGTGTTTAATTTTGGCGCACTGCTTGGCTCAGGCGTAATCATAATATTTAGTTTGCCATGCTTGGAATGCAATTATGGCAGTTAACCCCGTCTGTAGCGGTGTCAGAGAATTTGTCCACTGGTTAAAGGACTCGGGGAGGGGGGGGGGTGGGGATGTGGGGGGTGGTTGGTAGTTTGGACGTCCCGAAAATGCTAGCGAGGATTGTATGTGATATATTTGATTGTTATTGTGTGACTCACTCTCTCTCTCTCTCGCTCCTCCTCGCGTCTCCTCTGCGTCTCGGGTCTTCCGTCTCTCCTCTCCGTCTCTCTCTCATTATGTGTGCGGAACTTTGTGGATGTTCCTTATGACATGATTGTACTACTTGTATGAAGTCGAAAGCAAAACAGCATTAGAAAAGAAGGAGGGAGAGAGAGATGAGAGAGAGAAGAGAGAGAGAGAGGTAGAGGAGAGAGTGGTAGTGACTTTAGGGGACGAGAGGGGCGATTTAGAGGAGAGAACGAAGAGAAAGCGAGAGAGAGGAGAGAAAAAAGAGAAGGAGAGAGAGCTCTAGGTTTATGGAATAGGAAAATTAATCGTATTATAAGAGCATTGGAAGAGAAAACGCGCGTCAAGGCAAGACTCCTTGAATAGCCCTGTACGCGGATAACCCCAAATGAGTCTGTTTAGGATAACATGTCCGCTGAACGAAAATGGAGATAAAGTTATCGGCAGAGATGTGTGAGCATCGAGAGAGCGAGAGAGAGATGAGACGAGAGAGGAGAGATAAGCGAACGAAGAGAAAAAGAAGGATGGAGAGGAAGAAGCGAGGATCCAAGGGTTGGGTGAATAGGAAATTATTGATCTGGTTCACCGAAAATGGAAAGTATGATCGCATCAAGGGAAAATGGTTGTGTCAAGCCGTTGGCTAACCAACCACTTCCTTCAATAATAAAGCCCACGCTTTAATCAGGCACCGAACACCACAGACACCAAGGGGGGGGGGGGGGGGGGGGGGGGGGAGGAAAAGGTGCGGGGGTTGCATAGGGTGGGGATGGGGGGGTGGGTATGGGGGGTGTTGGTGACGGTTTGAAGACTATCCTGTAACGAGAAAGACAATAAAAACAAAAGACAATGCCATATCCGCAGGGGGAGGTGGGACGAGAGGCCAAGGCGGGAAGATGTGACCTGAAAGAAGATTAGAACGGCGTGATCCGATTGGCTGAGACGTAATGTCCGTGTGCCGTCTCGTTATGCTCATGCCGTCTCGTTTATGCTCAATCTGTCTTTTCTCTTCCCTGGAAGCACGGTTGGCTGAGACGTAATGGTCCGTGTGCCGTCTCGTTATGCTCAATCTGTCTTTCTCTTTCCCTGGAAGCACGGTTGGCTGAGACGTAATGTCCGTGTGCCGTCTCGTTATGCTCAATCTGTCTGTTTTTTCTTTCCCTGGAAGCGGTTCCTGGCTGTGTTGAGAGAAGCAGGGATGAAAGGGACAAAGGTGTTTATCTCTGAAATATCAAAGATAACGCGGTACAAAAAGAAGCTGTCGGGCTGGTATAACCATGTTTTGCGAGCATTCTACATTCACAAGACAGAGCCATTCTTTCTTTTGTCTCAGGTGGCACGTGATTGCCCGCTGACAACACATTAGCTCGCTATGATTATTCGCCGCCTGGTTTCTTTTATCCACTGTTGACATACAGTCTTTTGTGTTGTAATTCGCAACATCCATCCATCTCC
>JADBJO010004573.1:7500-12500 GCA_016801955.1 Conus betulinus
AGACATCAGTCACAGGAAAACATGGACAATGCAGACTCACTTTTCATGCTGGATGAACTTGGCTTAAATTGAACAGTTCTATTAGGGTGTCCTGTCACCAAAATGTAGACACCGATGCCCAGATCTGTCTTTTGTGGAAGTGCCACCTTTTCCTCTCTCGCCCAGTGTGTTGTATGTTATATTGATACTGAAATAGGGAATAAGTTTGAATGTTGGGAAAAGCCTCTCTGTACATTTCTATCCTAAAATACTTTTTGACAGTTCACCAAAACAGAAACTGGTTTACGCTGTCATGCCTCAAAGGAGAACCATCCACAGAACTTCAGGAAGCGTGGCATGAGACTGGATAGTATTCTCCACTCAGGTACATCGAGAAAAAAATGATTCTGATCGAACTCACTGTGCCATACGAAAGCAGCATGGAATAACCTCACATGTACAAAGACTGAGACGTATGCCAGTCTAGCCTGCAAATTGTGGGAACCTGGCTTCCAGGCCCCAAGTCTTCGCCATACAGGCTGGAGCAAGGGCACGCCTTGAGACGCCACTTCAAGCGAAAGATGCGGTTTTGTATCCCAGCAGCGTCAAGAAAAAAAATGTAAAAAAAAAAAAAAAGAAAAAGAAAAAGAAAAATATTGGCAGTTGAAGGGCATTTGGGAGGCAGGACAAGGATGCCACCCAGCCCCCCTGGCGCATAAGGACTTCAGGGCAGAGCCTCTTCTGTCTTTTTATGGGAATGGCTTCATTTCACAGACATCAGTTTTGCCCTGCGCATTTTTTTTCTGCCTTTTTCTTTTCTCCTTACCTCGACTCTTGCGCCATCCTCCCCCCCTCCCCCCCCTCCCCCCCCCCCCCCCCCCCCCCCCCCCCCCCCCCCGCAAAAAAGCCTATTAGTTTTCGTACGCATCCCAGACATGTCTGTAAAGCTTGTAGCTTAATGCGTGCATGTATACAAATCTGAAAAAGCCAGCCCAAAATGGAAGACGGTATGTTGTGTCCAGACAACATAACAGCAATTTCTTTTACAGGAGGGAAGTAAAAGACGACAATAACTGGCGATGTACGTTTTCATTGTCTGTGAGTGAGTGATTTAGTGTGTGTGTGTGTGTGTGTGTGTGTGTGTGTGTGTGTGTGTGTGTGTGTGTGTGTGTGTTGTGTGTGTGTGTGTGTGTGTCCTAAAGACTCTCTGTCTGTCTGTCTGCCTCTCTCTTTCTCTTTCTTTCTGTGTCTGTCTGTCTGTCTGTCTGTCTGTCTGTCTCTCTCTCTCTCTCTCTCTCTCTCTCTCTCTCTCTCTCTCTCTCTCTCTCTCTCTCTACCTGTCACTCCCCCTCCCTCCCTTCCATCTCTCTTTTCTATCTGTCTGTCTGTCTGTCTGTCTGTCTGTCTCTCTCTCTCACTCTCTCTCCTCTCTCTCTCCAGCTGTCGCTCCTCTCTCTCTCTCTCTCCTCTCTCTCTCTCTCTCTCTCTGCTTCTATGGCTCTTTTCCATGCAGCCTTTCTCCCCCTCATTTACATTTATATCAGATACTTTGTGGTGGTAATAGGGTTCTTGTTGTTGCTTTTGTTTGCGTCAACACATTTGATTATTCAGTTTCATTTCTTTGAACGATTTCATCCCATTTTCATTCCCTTCCGTATTTGATTCCTGCAACTACTTTTAATAACACGTTTCCAACAACCACTATTAATAGTACAACTTTCCTGAAATTACTGTTTATGATACATACAAACTTTCTAAAACTACTGTTAATGATGCCAGTTATCTGAAACCACCGTACTAATACACATTTCGTGAAACCGCTGTCAATGACATAACTTTCCTTAAACCACTATTAAGGATACAAGTCTCCTGAAACGACTTGTTAATGATAGATAATTCCTGAAACCACTGTCAGTAACGCAAATTTCTTGAAACCACAGTTAATGATACACTTTTTTTCCTTAAAACCAATCTTGAAATTACAAATTTCCCGAAACCATTGTCAGTAACACAAGTTTCCCTAACCCACTACTTACAATACATGTTTTATGAAACCACTGTCACAGGCACATGCTTTCTGGCATCACCGCTACGGATGCAAGCTCTCTAATAGAAACTGGCGTTGTCCAGTTCGTTTCAGCTGTTCCATTATGGGAAAATATGCTAGATACTGTGTACTAATTGGTAGTAACTTACGGAATCCAGCGAATCACGTAGTTCAACACTTACATTATTGTATAGAAGTGTGTGTGTGTGTGTGTGTGTGTGTGTGTGTGTGTGTGTGTGTGTGTGTGTGTGTGTGTGTGTGTGTGTGTGAGAGAGAGACAGACAGACAGACAGACAGACAGACAGACAGACAGATAGACAGACGGAGGTCTTCCTCACTGCTTTAGTTCATCCATTTATCATCATTTGAATCCAGTGCAAACAATATCATTATTGTTTCTCAGAATTAGAGGTCACACACCGAAATATTTTTTCTATGAATATACTGCTGTTTCTTTCTAAGTGCACTGTGTGTGTGGTGTGTGTGTGTGTGTGTGTGGTGTGTGTGTGTGTGTGTGTGTGTGTGTGTGTGTGTGTGTGTGTGTGTGTGTGTGTGTGTGTGTGTGTGTGTGTGTGTGTGTGTGTGTGTGTGTGGTCCACTCTCATCAAATTAGATTGCTAAGATTCCGCTCTAACCCCATCCCGAGAGACTTACCTTGTGGGTGTCTTATCAAGACAGGAAGATTAGACTGAACCTTTGAATAAAGAGCTACGCATATCGGACGATAATGGCCCAGAAACAAATGGCGGTCTTAGGCAAGAGACAGGAAAACCCTATGCAGGCCTGAAAAGCGTTACCATTTATTCTGTGAGAAAATGGAATAGCAAGACAAATGACTTGGCGTCGGAGTAAATCTTGTTTATGGATGCTCGATCATGTGCTGAGTTCCTTAAGGGATTTTCTCCTCCTTTCCCTCTGCTTCCCCCTCCCCCTCCCCTTCACCTCCTTCTTGCTAAAACACTCCCATAATCCCTCTACCCCACCCCTCCACACCTCTCTCTCTTTCTGTTTCTGTACGTGTTTCTCAGTGGTGAGAATTGTTGTGGTTAAGATGTGAGGGTGGATTTAAGGTGTTAAATCTGACGGTGGTTGTTTACATGCCATTTTCTTGAGTCTTTTGAGAGAGAGAGAGAGAGAGAGAGAGAGAGAGAGAGAGAGAGAGGAGAGAGAGAGAGTTGAACATTTAAAAGGAAAAATAGGTAGAACTGAACGCCATCAAGCAGAGTGGGAAAGTAGTGGAAGGTGGAAGGAGCAGTCATTGATCAGAAATAAAGATGTGGACGCGAGGATGTGAACCAAATGACGAAACGCAGTCTGACTTTTCCAGACACACAACACTCCATTCATGTAACCCCCCCCCCCCCAATCTTAATTCTTAATTATTCTTTTACATTCTTGATTGATCGTTCCATCCGAGGATGACGTCCATGTGTTTTCATACAGAGTGAACTCCTGTATGACGGTGGAGTCCCAGTTGTGCTTTGCATGAACGTCAGCAGTGAGGGCAGGGGAATCCTCCCGCTCCGTGGGCGCTGCTGCTGCTGCTGCTGCTGCTGCTGCCACCGCCATCTTCTCTCTCTCTCTCTCTCTCTCTCTCTCTCTCTCTCTCTCTCTCTCTCTCTCTCTCTCTCCCCTCTCTCCCCTCTCTCTCTCTCTCTCTCTCTCTCTCTCTCTCGGACCTCTGGGATGCCGTCGAGGAAGTTGTATCTGGAAATGCCCGCTGCTTACTCTGTCATGAGCACGCCAACCATGTTGGTCCAGCGCTGTGGTCGGATTCCAACAGGGTCTAAGGTGACCTACATACAGTCCTTGACACGTTTCTGAGGCCAGGCTGTCTCTCTTACCCAGGCAGAGCTCGTCGTGATGGAGTTGCCTGTGGACCATGGAGACATCCATTTGGAGGACGTGTTCCGTCCATGAAGCCGAGTTTGAAGACCATGGCTCCGATGGTCTGTTCCCAGTCCAGAACCTTCGGGTTTTTGGTCCTGTCCTGCCGTCTGATGCAGAGGATTGACCTCAGGCTGTGCGTATGCCGTGTGGAGATGTTCCATCAGTTTGGTGTGTCTCCTGTGCATGGCTCAGGTCTCTCATCGGCCTTTGAAAGAAAAGGTTGGTGGGGCTGCTGCGACCTGACATGTTTGAGGAATAAAGAACCACACCTCCTGGTTCTAGCAGTGGTGGTAGTTGTAGTGTTGGTAATCACAGTAGCAGCATGGTGATGATGTTGATCATGACGATGATGATCATGATGATGATGATCATGATGATGATCATGATGACAATGCTTTGTCAATATTTTTATCTCATTACCTTATGTATGTGTTCGGTAGTCTTTATTTGTGATTTGTTCTTTTGTTTCGAAATAACATATGATTCAATAAAAAAAGTCCTTCAAGTACACACACCAGACACACACACACAGACACACACACACACACACACACACACACACACACACACACACACACACACACACACACACACACACACACACCTCATCATCCTGGTATGGAGAGGTCTAGGAGGTGTTTGCTTTATAACTACTGAACATCTCATCATTATGGATTCTGTAAAGCTACACGGAGCAATAATCGTCCTTGTTTGTTTTGCATTTTGTTTTTGCAAACTAGCAAACGTTTGGGAACTGTGTTGGTGTTTAGAAAAGATGGGTTTTTTTTTTACGAGCGTCGTTTTCGACTTCTTTGGATTTCTTTTTTGTCAGCGCACCAAGATGGAGCATCAGGCCCACTCGTCTCCACAGCACACATGATCCTCCTTCCTTTGTCGCTGACAAAAGGCCTGCAGACCCTTTCCATGAACTTCAGAGCTTTAGGGGAGGTAGAGATGGGGGAAGGGAGGGGTTGTAGGGGGAGAGAGGGGAGAAGGAGAGGGCAAAAGATTCGAATCGCCAGTTAGTTGTCTGGAATTATTGACTCTAAATTTCACGGCATCGTCGCACTGCCAGCAGCGACTG
>JADBJO010004573.1:40000-50000 GCA_016801955.1 Conus betulinus
GCGCGCGCGCGCGCGTGTGTGTGTGTGTGTGTGTGTGGTGTGTGTGTGTGTGTGTGTGTACATGCACGTGCGCACTTTCTTTTCAAAACAATGAAAACGAACAAAATCATATGGAAATCTGACACACTACATCTTTAATGAAGTAGCCCCTAATTTCAAATTTGACGCAAAACCATACAATTTAAAAAAATCGATCAGTGTAGATTGAATATGAATACTGAAATAAAATAGTCGCATGCATGAACATTATCGGGGTTACATTCAGTCAACAAACTCTGTCAGCCAATTCAAACGTTTTCTGACTACGTCAGACACCAATATTCTCTGCTACTATTACATTGGATCGAGGCAGGATCAAATAAACCATTGTAGTTTACGCTTAGGAATGAGTAGCATTAATCACGACTTACACAACAGACATCTACTGGCTGATCCAAATGTGCGTGTGGCCATCACACAGAAAACACAGAGCACTACCTGTTAGATTGTTTCAAACTACATACAGATAAGAACGAATACGATATTCACTCTCAGTCTTAACTGTATTGATACTCACACACTTCTTCTTGGTGACCAAACATAACCAGGGAAGAAAACGAAAGAATTTTCAAAATTGTTTACCAGTTTATCGCCCCAAAGTAAACGTTTTTAATATTATAGCGAATTAGTTGTTCTTCCTCATCTTCCTGTTCTTCTTCAGGTACTTGTTCTTCCTGATCTTGTTCATCTCCTTATGCTTGTTCATCTTCTTGTTTCTCTTCTTCCTTTTCTTCTTCTTCTCCTCGACGTTGCTGCCAGGTTGGCCCTCGGACGGCTGTGTGTATGGTTGTTTAGTACTCCCTCAGTTTTGTGACTTTGCATTAGACCCACTGCGACACAGGGCTGGGCTCTTTGGTGTTTGTAGGAGACGGACGCATCTCTCTCTCTCTCTCTCTCTCTCTCTCTCTCTCTCTCTCTCTCTCTCTCTCTCTCTCTCTCTCTCTCTCTCTTCAAATTTGTGTAAGTTCGGTGCATGGGGAATCATGGTATTTGTTGTGTAGATTGCCTGTTTTTGCATCGCTGTTAGATTCTACTGATCTGTTCTATCTTCTTTCCTGTCTTTTAATTTAAAGTAAGATTTCTACAAATTTCCCCCATTTGATATTCAGCATTTCTCTTTCTGTCTTACGTGTCAATGTTGATTATGCAATCCGCCGATGTGTTTTTTTGTTGTTAAATTTTCTGTCACTGAGCACATTATAAGCATTTGCTTGTTGTTGTTTCGGTTCAACAAATTGTTTATGTACAGGTCTGTTCATTAAAGAAATGTTTTGGAAAAAAAAAACACTATCGGGGGTGAAAATCAGTGCAAAGCAGTGTTCAGTGAGACAGCGCTGACAGTAAGCTACACACATTAGGCTGTCTGTATTCAGAGAACGTGCTAAGAGCTTTCTCTTTATCCCTATCCCTAAGGGGCCGCAACAGCTCAGGTAGAGCGCGGACTCGTGATCCTGGTGATCCTGGGGTTGCGGATTCGAATCTCACCAGGCCGTTTCGGTAACGGGGATTTTTCCCTTGGGGTCAACATTCGTTCAGACTCTATTTCCCCCGGAGTCCATATGAGACTATGAACCGAGGTTCCATCTGTGAACGTATGCCTAATATGTTGCTCACTCGTAAAATCCCATCACCAACTTGTGGAAGAGAAGGCCAGTTTTAGCTGTTGGTGTGGATGACACATATACACATGGCAGGCATGAAGAATGAAGGAATGAACGAAAAACCGAATGACTGATATTCGACACGGGAAACGACAGAATGTAGCGCTTACAAGGCAGTTCTTCAGTCGGTTCTACCCGGGTAGACAGCCCGTTGTAAAATCGAGATCTTGGAACTTGGTCTTTAACCGAGGATAGGCGCTACAATAGTAATGATAATGTTAATAATGATAATAAATGATGATGATGATGATGATGATGATGATGATGATAAGAAGAAGAAAAGACTGACTTTAATTAAATGGATACATGTATGAAATGTGGCGTATTAGACTGGGAATTTTCAGCGTTTCATGCACTACTAGTCACAAAGACGTTTACATACATAATGCAAGGGGGAAGGGGGGGGGGGGGGGAGAAGAGGTAGGGAGAAGAGTGGGGATGGAGGTGGGAGGTAATGACTGGACGTGATTAGAAAAGACTGGCTGACATCGAAGATTAAGTGTCAGTCATTTTCAAATAGAAAGAGGCGAAGCCCATTTGTTTGAATACCCGTCTTCATTTTTTTTCAACCCCTTCTCTTTTATTTTTCCCCACCCTTGTAGAAGACAACGTTCTAATCAATCCAGAGAAGGTATCATACATAATTCGAAACAATCAAAGAATAGATAGTTTACTGAAGTAAATTTAAATTCTTACAAAAGAAATTGTAAACATAAGCGTTTTGTCTCTGAACAGAGCGATGTTTGTTTTTATAAACCTGAAAGACCAGAATAAAAAAAAAACCCAGAGAAAGCAACTACACTTAAGAAAAAACATGCGACACAGATGCGGAGCAAAACAAGAAACAAAACAACAACAACAACAAAAAACTTAAAATTGTTCGCAAAACGTATACCAAAAATATTCTGATAAAATCTCAGTTCATTTGTACATGTTAGCCAGTTACAACGTCGGCCTCATGCGATGTTGGAAGTTTACATAAAAGGTACTTATCCGTCCGAGCTAGATCATCTACAAGAATACCTTTTGGTTTCTCTTTTCCCCGAGCGGGTTTCACAGAATGACTGCCCCGGGTTAACGTTTTTTGTGTTATCCTTTCATTGCTTCTAGATCATTGTCTGGGGAAAAAAGAAAAGAACCTTAATGAAGTTGTTTCCAACTGCACTGAAAATATAAATTTCACCATGTAAATCTCCTGCATCTCACTTTTGAGGGAAACTGTGTCACTCCAGAAAGATTCGTCCACAGACTTCTGAAGGGAATCATTGGGTGAAAAAGAAAGGGAAAAAAATGACAGTCAATGAAAGTAAGAACACAAAACTGACGGTTCAAAAAGCCTCAAGAAAACTCTTGGAAAATGACTAAAGTAACAACGAGAGCAACAGGAAGAGAGACGGCAAGAACTGCACGAACTGTGCCACCTGTTAGACACACACCAGTTTCACCTGTCCACTATTTCAGTATTAGTAAACGTGGTAAGCAGTGTTTTTTAGTGCCACCTGTCTGCGTAGCATTTCACATCGAATAATTAGAACAACACAATTAGTCACATCTAAAGCGATTCTCTCCAGCTTTTGTTAGGTGATATGAAAAGAACGATTGTAATTTCAAAAATGAAGTTTTGTCGTTCTTTCCCTCTCAGAACAAAGAATTAGCACACTCCCCATTTGTGTCCCTTTGATTAGTGTCTAACTCTTGACACTGGTGCACGGATTTCGCAGTAATTTTTGTTGTTCATTCAGGCTGTTAGGTCGGTGTGTACATGCGGGCGTACATACCCTCGCCCGCCCGCGCGCGCACGTGCGCGCTCGCGCGTGTGTGTGTGTGTGTGTGTGTGTGTGTGTGTGTGTGTGTGTGTGTGTTTGTGTGCGCGCGCGCGCGCGCAGGTGCATGTGTGTGTGTGTGTGTTTGTGTGCGGGTGCGTGCATGTGTGTGTGCGTGCGTGTGTGTGCATGAGTGCATATATGATTGCGTGTGCACGAGCGTGTAATGGATATGAGTGTGTACACCATCAAAATGCATGCGTGTACGTCTGTTCACTACCGCGAGGTGAGTCCAGCTATGCCATGTAGCGCTTTTAAATTTGTCTGCGTGTAATGTGAGCATTTCCGTCCGTTCACTGCCGTTTCCCACGTTTTTGGTGTCAGGAGAAGAACCGCGTTTTGTAGATTGTTCGTCATTTGTTCCTAAATAAATTTTTGACGTGTGTGCGTGCGTGCGCGCGTGCGCGTGTGTGTGTTTGTGTGTGTGTGCGCGCACGCGAACGTGTGTGTGTGTGTGTGTGTGTGTGTGTGTGTGTGTGTGTGTGTGCGTGTGTGTGTGTGTGTGTGTGTGTGTGTGTGTGTGTGTGTGTTTACGTTAATAACCACTATATCGGTCTGGAGGTGTGTGACAATCGAAAAATGTAAATTTCTGTCCATTGTCTAATCCCAAAGCAAACATGAAAAATAAAGTCCAGGAAAACTGAAGACTCGGCATCAGTTCTCAGTCTAAACTTGTACAAACAGCAAGAACACAAACTCGCTGGAATCGCAGAATCAACTTTAAAAGTACTGGGAGCCGACCGGGTCGGTCGAAGCAATAAACCTCTCTTCTTCTCCATACTTCAAAACACACAGAAGGACGAAGACGCTTGTGAGACATCTACCCTGGCATCGCTTTACGAGGCAGTTTGCCGCCAGAACGAGACATGGGAATGACGACGAAAACATGGGGCACGACGACAACAACAACAACAACAACAGAAAAGGGTCTAAGTTTCTTGTGATCCCGTAATGTGACAAGAGATGTAGAATACTTCCCACATGGTTTGGAGCGACCTTCCATACAGACAAAGAAGAAGAAGACAGGCACCCCGACCACGAACACAAAGACCAGCAACAGAGCAGTAAAAGACAAAGTCATGCGTATCTAAATTCGTAAGGATGTCGTATCTCCTCTCTGTAATTTCCGGGTTTCGAAGGCGACAAGGGAGGCAATCAGGAGCGGTACCATCGTTCGGAGTATGCTCGGGACTGGCACGAAAGCTTGCCTGTCTTCGCATTTTAAGGATATTTTCCCCATCTGTTCGGCCCTGACCATGTCGAAGATCCAGGCTGCCGGAGATTCCAGAAACTACTGCAGACAGCAGATTCCTGTGATGAAAAGTTTGGGGACGTCAGTTGGATCTTGAACGCGCAGGTGGATGACGCGAACAAGGGCCGTTACTGTGCACACACAGGACATGGCAAAGGAGGCTTGATCTGGGTTGAGACACAAGGCGACAGTTAATATCAGCCATTTCGTTTCCGTGAGAGTTGTGATGGGAAGTTAGATGGGTGATGTACACTTTAGTGGGCGACTGAAAAACAAGAACATTGTTTGGGTTAGGATTCAGTTTAAGCCACAGGCGCAAAATTGACTCTCCCTCTCCCTCACCCTCTCTCTCTCTCTCTCTCTCTCTCTCTCTCTCTCTCTCTCTCTCTCTCTCTCTGTGTGTGTGTGTGTGTGTGTGTGTGTGTGTGTGTGTGTGTGTGTGTGTGTGTGTGTGTGTGTGTGTGTATAAATGATGTGCCTGTTTATTTTGAAGATTCATGTGAAACTCTTTTGTGAGGATACCACTGTCCACACAAACAACTCCAGCTTAGAAGCTGTTTTCACTTCATTACAAAAGAATGCTGATATCTTGATTGACTGGTGCAATGTAAATCATGTGTCACTGAGTCCTAATATAACAACACTAATTCTGATAACAACAAGACAAAGAAGACAAAACATAACCACGCAGCCTCCATCTGTTTTTGTCTATAATCAAGAAACTGAAGAGCTGGGTAGCCATCGAGTTTAAGGTGTTGATTGTGATATTTTTAATAATATACTACTGATAATGATGTTCCTTGGTCTTATCACCTTCACAGTTTATGTAACTCAGTATCAAGATAAATATATCAGCTGTGCGGATCAAGCATTTCTTAAACCTTAATGCCAGAAAATTATTCTTACACGCACATATTCTCTCTCTAATCAATTTTTTGTTCAACACTATTTGACTGTGCTAGTGCTAGTGCCATGAAACCTCTTACCAGTCTCTTCAAAAGTGCACTTAAAGAAGTTCTTTCAAAATCGCCAACTCTTAGTGAAGGGGGTTATACTGAAACAGGGTTTTTTCTGCAAAAGGAAATGTTTGCTGTCAATAAATGCTTGCTGATGCTCGGTGCTTATCCTTGGAATTTATTGTTTCATTGTAATTTAGTCCTTTGCGGATTCATTCCAAGAACTGGCCCTCAGCACTTGTGTCTTAAGAGATTATCTCTTTTTATATTTATATTTTCTACTTTTCACAAGAAAATGTAGCTTGTTTTGCTCTTTCATGATTTTCTTTTGCTTCTTAGGTGGCACCTTTAGTTAGTTTTTTGAAAACTCATCAAACATACTATGGTATTGCACACCAGCTTTTTCTGGTATAGCATTCTCTCTAAAACCGAAAAGGCAGAGGAGTCAAATTACCACTTTCCGCGGTCACTGAGGAGAAACAATCAGATTTCGAAATACCGGTATGTGACCAGGAGTTTATATGTTAGTGAGCTTTCTCCCCATTGGAGATGGTCTTCCTCTTTGGAGACTATAAGCTTGCTGAAGGTTCATTTTGAGAAGCATTTATTTATTCCCCATTCACCCACCACTCAAGCACATACTGTCAGTTAGGCAGAATCATCAACCACTGCAGATATGAAGGCTTACCACCCCCCTATTTCCTACAATCTAAGACATAAGAGCAAGCTTTGTTTATATATATATATATATATATATATATAATAGGATGAGGTAAAGGAAGTTTTAAAATCATCACAGGTCTGTTTCCTCCTGAGGAGAGCGAGCGCTCGAAACAGACCTGTTGATTTTAAAACTTCCTTTTATCATACTATATTTTTAATAGATGTTGCTCCCCAAGGGGTTGAGCACTTTAAGAATTTTATTAGGGATTTTAGTGGTATTATATATATATATATATATATATATATATATATATATATATATATATATATCACAGTGAAGAATATCCAATCTATAAGAGTGCTCAATACCACTTGGGGGTAGGGCTATGAATATATTAAAACAAGTTTTTCACCTGAGTCTCGCTACCGTCGGGTTTCATGCTGCTATTGCAATCTTCTGGCGAGTGATGATGAAGTTGAAATGACGTCATACAGGAATAAGTTTATAAAGTCTTTGACGTCAGGTCAGTCTTCAAAGAGCTAGGACTCAAAATCACAGTGCAGACCAACCTGAAGGTAGTGGACTATCTTGACATAACTTTAGACCTAAATAAAGAAACATATGAGCCATACAGAAAACCAAATGACAAACCCCTGTACATAAATGTGAAGTCAAACCACCCACCACACAATTATTGCACATATACCAAATGCAGTCGAGAAACGATTGTCAACACTGTCAGCAAATGATGAAAACGTGTTTTGAAAAAGCAGCACTCATGTACAATGAAGCAGCCTCAAAAACAGTGGCAACAGCAAAAAAAGTCACCTACTCAAAACCTACAACGCATCAACAGAAAGATCAAAAGAAAAGAAGGAACAGATCAAGAATGTTATCTGGTTTAACCCACCATTCAGTGCCACGAAAATTGGACGAAAATTCCTATCTCTCATCGACAAACACTTCCCACCACAAAGCAAACTTCACAACATCTTCAACAGAAATACGCTAAAAAAAAATCAGCTATTGTTGCATGAAAACATGAAAGCAATCATCAGGTCACACAACACAAAAATCATAAAGAAGATGAAAGAAATAAAGAGAAAAGCTGTAACTGCAAGAACCGAGAAGAATGCCCACTGAACGGGAAATGCTTAGCTACAGCTGTGGTTTACAAAGCAACAGTAAAACACGGCACCACAAGAAAATCATACATCGGACTTTCTGATGGACAGTTTAAAGAAAGATTCAGAAACCACACAAAATCATTCAAGAATGAAAAATATTGTAATGACACTGAGCTTTCGAAGTATATTTGGGCAACTAAAAAGAAAGACCATTGACTACTCCATCACATGGGAGATCCTGAGAAAGTCCAACACTGATAGAAGAGAGAGTGGACAATGCAATCTATGCATAGAGAAAAGCTTCAAATAGCCTTGCATAAGAAAGATGCATTGAACAAAAAAAAAAAAACAGAATTAATATCAAAATGCAGGCACGAAAAGAAAAAAGAAAACTAGCAGAAAGGAAAACTACCTGACGTCAAAAACTTTATAAACTTATTCCTGTATGACGTCATTCAACTTCATCATCACTCGCCAGAAGATTGCAATAGCATGAAACCGACGGTAGCGAGACTCAGGTGAAAAACTTTTTTTTTAATATATATATATATATATATATATATATATATATATATATATATATATATATATAAGCAAGCAAGAAGCATTTTTACTTCACAGGGAAGAGAAAACAAACTTTCAAACAAAGTTTTTTCAAGGAGAGTACAATAACCTGTGGGTAACATGAATGCAAATGAGAGGAATCAGCATTTTGAGTTGCCGAAAAGAAAAGAAATGGAAACTTTGATAATCATCAATTTAATTCAGAAGTTACAAACAAGAAAGTGAAAAGAGGGGTGGAGGTGAGGCGAAATATGCGGCATGGGTGCACTGAAGTGGCAAAGAAAGAGACAGAAAAAAGAAAGAAAGAAAGAAAAAAAAAAAAAAAAAAAAAGAAGAAAAAGAAAAGAAGCGAAAGAAAGAAACAAAGAAAGAACAAAAGGAACAAGAAGAAAAAAAAAACCTGGCAAAGTGGTACCAGAATCGATAAAACAATAGACGAGATGATTCAAAAGACTTGCAAATCAGATTTACTGTCAGATTTTTTTTTTCACCTTGAAAATGTAGCACGCGATTTAACCTAATCTTTCTCTTTAACAGTCATTCGTTACCTTACCTTGGCTCTGTGAGAGCGTGCAAGACGAGAGAGTAGCTAGTTCCTATCTTCCCACGGCAGCTGTTTGTTGTTGTTGTTTTTTTAACCACTCTTCTCAAACTTCGTATCAATAATCTTTCTTCCCCACGGCACTGCAACAACACATACCGCCACGACCTCAGTTTTTGATGGCTTTTTTTTTTTTTTTTTTTTTTTTTGTAGGGCTCCAACCAGAGCGCGTGCAATTCCCACAGTGATCACTTATTTTGAATTTCTAATTCACCACTTTTTCTTCTCCTTCATCCTTTTCCTCCCCACCCTTTTTCTTCCTCCTTCATCCTTCTCCTCTCTCTCTCTCTTCCTTCTCTCTCTCTCTCTCTCTCTCTCTCTCTCTTTCTCTCTCTCCCCGTTCCATCTCTTGCTCCAGCCCTCCCCTCCCCCCCTTCTCCTCATCTCTCCTTCCTCTCTCTCTCTCTCTCTCTCTCTCGCTCCAACTCCCTCCTCCCCTCACACCACTCTCTCTCCTCCTCTCTCTCTCTCTCTCTCTCTCTCTCTCTCTCTCTCTCTCTCTCACCCCTCCCTTCCTCCTCCCTTCTCTCTCCATCTTTGCTAGGGTGGTAATTTTCTCTGTTTCGCTTATTTGTTAATTTCCTCTCCCTCTCCAGCCCTCCCTCTATCTCCCCTCCCTCTCTCTCCCCTCTCTCTCTCCCATTCCCTCTCGATCACCTCTTCTCTCTCATCCTCTTTTCACCTCTCTCCCACCCTCTTCTCATCTCCCTCTCTCCACATCCGTCTGTCTCTCTCTCTTATTTTCTACCACCACTTTTCCTTAGCTTGTGTCTTCTATTCAAGTAGGGGCAGGAGAAACAAGGAGTCGGCAAAGGGCAAAAAAAAAAACAATAAAACGGAATCAATGTGCAAATATTGCATGCACTCCAGTTATTTCTCCTCTGCCCCCACAGTCGGATCCTCCTCCTCCTCCTATTTTTTCCCCTCTCTTTTTCTTTTTTCTTTCTTTCTTTCTTCCCCCCCCCCCCCCCCCCCCCCCTTTTTTTTTAATCATTTCTTTCCTTTTTGTAGGTAACAGTTTATCACTTGAATATTCTGATAGGTACGTATACGATGAATATTTCACCATTGACTTTCGGGTTTTCTCTCAATCCAGCTCTTTTTCATACATGAACTGAATGTGAATAGGAGTACCATATCGAAATTTTCCAACGCACATCTTAGCTATAAGAATAAGGTGATTGATATATCTGATCATTTTTTTTTGCGTTTTGCCACTCTTTTCCGTAATTCCAAGTAAAGCTTCAGTTCTGGCTATCACCATGTGAACATTAAACTTCTGCAAAATAGTATTTTCTACACATGACCAAACA
>JADBJO010004573.1:55000-65000 GCA_016801955.1 Conus betulinus
GCCCCGCTGTAGGGAGGTGCACAGGCTGGTCCTGAGCCAGTCGGCTCTCTTCCTGCTGCTGGTGGCTCCCAGGGCTGTGTCCACGCTGATCGTCATCGTCAACCGCTGGGTGCTGCTTCAGGTGCAGACCTCGGACGACATTCTGCTGCTGCACATCTTCCAGTTCTCCCTTCTACCTCTACTTCACCCTGCTCCCCTTACTGCCCGGCTCTTACCTCCAGCAAGTTTCGTCTCCACTGCTGCGCTCTCTTCGGGGGGTTTCCTCGTACTGTCGTGGCCGATCTAAACCGAGTGGCACCGACCGAGCTGCGAAGTAGACTGTGCTGAATGAACCAGAGCAGGCAACCCGTTGAACGTTGCCGAAGAGACTCGGTGGCGGTGCTGTGTCTCCTCTGGCGGGTTCCTCGAAGGCGCATGATCAATGGATTCCCCGTCGGTTGATGACGTGTTGACGGAAGTGGGTCCGCATGTGCGTTTGGCTGTGTGAGGGGAGTAAGACAGGGATAAAAAATGAGAGAGAACACAGAACATCAAACAACATTAAAAAAAATGAATAGTAACAGCACAGAACCGCCAACACCTGTAACAAACAACTATAGTGATGGCTTGTTTCGGTGGTAACAATGTTCTCCTGACAGATGGGGGGAGGGGGGGAGGGCAGACAAATATCTAAATATATGATATATAGCTAGATCCTGATATTTCCTAGCAGTGGGATTGCAACTGAAGCCTAGGTTGTGGTTACGGAGAGGAGGAACCAGGAAAAGCTGTGTAGGGGTAGTGGGAAAGGGTAGAAAGAAGAAAGATAATCAAAGGGAGAGTTTGACCGCAGAAAGCCTTGAGAGAATAATTCCCCCCCCCCCCCCCCCCCCCCTCCCCGTCAGAACAGTGTTTCGGCTGTGAACTGCTTACAATCATACGGGAGCTGGCCAGTATTTAGATTACAACTCCTAGATGCATTACGACTCCTAGATGTATCACGACTCCTAGATGTATCATGAGTCTTAGGTGCGTCAGATCTTTGAATGACTTCTCATCCTTGATTTCAACCCTGGCAGAACGGGGAAATCGGTGCCCTACGTGTCCGCTTTGTCAGGACAAACACTGGAGCATATCCCCAGTTCACACAGCAAGATCTAACCCAGGGAAGCATCACGAGGAGGCACAATCACAGGGGACAGCATATGCCTCTAGCACCACCAGATGAAGCTCTACACCGCAAGCTACAGCAATCTACAGCATGTCGTTCTACACATCAAAGCCTGGAACAGCTGTAGCTTCAAGAGCATGGAAGCGGGACCTACTGGGTGGAGTGGAAGACTGAGAGTGCTCAGCACACCGTCCAGTCTGGAAACACCATCCAGATGTCATCACGAGGACTGGCGTGAGGCCTGATATTGTTCTCTACTCTGATTCATGAGAAGAAAATGATTCTGATTTAACTCACTGTGACTTATAAAAGCAAAATGAAGCGAGCTCAGATGTCCAAAACTGAATACGTCAGTCATCTTTAGGGAGTCTTGCATCCTCACCACCACAATGGTTGGAGCGAGGGGAGTGGTGGACTCATTTAACAACTCTCAATTTATGTATGAAGAGGACTAGATCCCTGAAGGCAATAGCAGAGGCAGCTGAAAAGAGCTCCAGCGGGATCTGGTCGAGCAGGAACAAAAGTGAACTTTAAAAATTCTATATTTTTCCAGCTTAAAACAGGTGTGAGATAACCATGTGGGCAAGACACCCGTCCAAAAAGGCACGCACGCCACGAGACGCCCGCCTATCCAGAAAGTGCAGGTTCGAATCTCGGCAGTGTCATGAAAAAAACATTCTGGCAGCTGAAGGGTGTCTAGATGTCTGGACCTGGATGCGGCCCGGCCCTATTTGAGTGTAAGGAGTTGACGTCTGAAATATTGATCAGAGGAGAAGGGGGGGGGGGGGGGTTCCTCTGAAGTCTTACCGTTTGTCAAGCTGTCCTTAGAATTTCTTCCAAGTGAAATGAAAATTAAATGCTAGACTCGGTGGACAGTACGAGTAGTGTCTAGAAACTATTCTGTAATGATTTTCAGTATATTACAGTATCAAATGTAACGTAACTGCAGTTTCTGGTTAACTTCTGCAGATAGGTCGGAATCGTCCGTGCAGTTAGAACATTGTGCAGTCTGTGTATCTGTATGATTGTATAAAGCGCAGAGACCATTGTTCCGTTGTGCAGTCGTCGAATGTGTAGAAGTATGTACATCTCTCTGTCTCTCTCTCTCTCTCTCTCTCTCTCTCTCTCTCTCTCTCTCTCTCTCCAGGAACTCAGGAACACTTTCTTATCTCCAGTGAGTGTTCGTCTGTGTCGTGCCTCCAAATGATGCGAAATGATGACGATTGTAACCGCGATATATGTTTTGTGACCACTGTGATGTTTTCGGAGTAATTCACCACACAAAAAATTATATTTCTCCACGATGCTGTCTAGCAGTACAAAAGAAATCTGCGCTCGGCCGTCATGGTTTGCTGCGCGCACCCGAAACGGCTGGCTGGACAACAATGCACGCGCGCGCGCGTGTGCGTATGTGTGTGTGTTATGTGTGTGTGTATGTGCGTGCGTGCGTGCGCGCGCGCGCGCGCGCGTGTGTGTATGTGTGTGTGTGTTATATGTGTGTGTGTTGTGTGTGTGTGTATGTATGTGTGTGTGTGTGTGTGTGTGTGTGTGTGTGTGTGTGTGTGTGTGTGTGTGTGGCAGTGAGTGTGAGACCAGAATCAGCTGAGCAGGTCGGCTAACCAGCACGTCGAGGACACTCTGTTCCTCTTCCGCTCGCGTTCTTCTGTGTGTGAGGACATCCACCGAACATGTACATACTTTAAGTCTCTACAAACAGACAACAACCGCGATAAGTAAAGCCAGGGCAGTAGTATGTAAAGCCAGGGCAATAGTATGTAAAGCCAGGGCAGTAGTATGTAAAGCCAGGGCAGTAGTATGTAAAGCCAGGGCAGTAGTATGTAAAGCCAGGGCAGTAGTATTGATTGGAGAGATCCTTGACTCTTCTCTACCCACTTTGCTAAAGTATATGTCACTGGGTCAGAGACACACATGTATCTTCCGTGTTTCCTTCTTCAGACATGTAATTTGAGCATCTCTGCTAGAGGGTTGCTCGTGGTATCCACCCACCCATCCTCACTTTCCCACCCTTTTCCCGCCGTATCCCCCGTTTGACATTATATCACGTATCTACTTTCTGATCATTTCTCGTAGCAAACAGTACTAACATTCTTGTGTGACTGGGCTCCCAGATGCATGTTGATACAGACCCCAGACAACTTACGTTCAAAGTCCAATTGCAGTTATTCCCCATCACTAGAGAAATATTGTACAAACAATTTATGGGTGACGTCAGCAACATCTCTTAATATTTTGTACAGTAAACAGGCTATTCCAGACCTAACCGGTCAGTTGTGCTTTCTCCTTTCCATGACGATGATGCTGATCTATCAGTCATTCCCACTAACGTCCCCAGTAATGAGTTGTATGGTCCAGGCTGCACGTGTACTGTGATACCCAAAAGCTCTTCATGTCACTATTACATTGCAGACACCAACCACACTTGCACAGGGAGGCATGTGCAGAATAGAACAGACCCCATAGTATGAACTTGGATCACATAAACAAGCGACTCGTTCCATCTTCTCATGAACTCAACAAGTCCCTCACCCCAGCCTGGAAAGGTCTGTACGCCATGACCTGTCTGACGTCGTCTGCCCTGCATACAGAGGCCTCTGGTGACTCAGTCGCCAAAGACATCATCCTGTCTTCCCAGGGATGTCCCCCACCTCTCAGAATAACAGTTGCTGACCAGTCCTGCCAGCATCCCAGCAAACCAAGTCCTGATGCCTTACCTTTTCTCATCAACCAGGCGACCTTTCCCAATAAGGTCCGTCACAGCGGCCCGAGGGAAACATGTGGACACCGTCCGCTCCATCATTCATTACAAATAAACCATACATTCCACCAAAGAAAAAAGCAACTTACAGACAGCCAAAAAACATGAACACGCAAAAACTAAAAAAAAAAAAAAGTAAAAATAAATAAAAACCTGACTTGGCTGCCAGCGCATTCAAAAGAACAAAAGCACCCTATCTCTGCTCTTTTAAGCAGAATGATATCCACCAACAATGTCTGAACTAAATATTACACAATCACATGCGCCATGTCTACATCCTCAATTCTAAAACAGCTATACAACCACTCAAAGTCAAGCAACTATTCACCTGAATATTATACAAATCACTATACCATGTCTACATCCTCAATTTTACAGCAGCTATACAACTCAAATTTAAAACTAGGGTCAAAACGATTTTCAAAACTTCAGCTTTTGGCACACAAATGACAGGTTGACACAAAAAACCTCCAACTTTTATCAGACCCGTTTTTCAAGAGTAGGAGCCAAATCATCAGTATTGCAGCCTCTCCATTGATTACCGTATCCTTTGGCTAAGGCACATTCCACATAAAAACCAAACGTAACAGGATCATAACTGACACGGTGGATGGGGGTATGCAGATATACATCCATCACGTAAAACACGCGGACACAAGCTGACTAAAAGAATCAAGAATGTTTACCCTAAGGAAGCCCGCTGGCTTCCTACATTATACCCCGATGACAGAGTACTCCATGGAGAGCGCCGTCCGCCTCTCCAACGTGTCCCTTGCCCAAAAGTGTGCGTCAATGTAAATATCCCCTGTGGTGGCTCACAAACCTTTCTACACTGGCAAAAGGGGTGCATGACACAACGACACGTAAGTTGACCCCCCACCTCCACTCCAGCCAAGGTCCAAACCCACAGACAGGTTAGTGTACAGCCTTAAATCGGCTACCCAAAATATAGCAGACAGCTACTGTAGCTGAAGAGCCCCACTCCACAATGATGAGGCGAGGGTGTGATCCAGTGTGCACGTCCCAGCCCGTCTGTTACAAGTTGAGCACTGAAAGGACACTGGTCTCACCCAGTGCTCGTCATCATAGCAGCCTTTGTATTACGACTCCATCCTTCCCCTGGCCGCCAGCTGTATATATTTCTGGACCAAACATAAGTCTAACCTCACCTTTCACCACCAGTGACCCAACCTGCACCTTCACATTCTTACGCCTGCCTTCCCTTCCCAAGTAACATCTCCCCTGATCGTCTTTGTTATCCCTAAAACCCCAGGGGGTGTGTGTGTGTGTGTGTGTGTGTGTGTGTGCGTGTGCGTGTGTGCGTGCGTGCGTGCATGTGTGTGTGTGTGTGTGTGTGTGTGTGTGTGTGTGTGTGTGTGTGTGTGTGTGTGTGTGCGTGCGTGCGTGTGTGTGTGTGTGTGTGTGTGTGTGTGTGTGTGTGTGTGCGTGTGTGTGTGTGTGTGTGTGTGTGTGCGTGCGTGTGTGTGTGTGTGTGTGTGTGTGTGTGTGAGAGAGAGAGAGAGAGAGAGAGAGAGACAGCTCAACAGTGTATACGTGTGCCTCATTATGTGTGAACGCGCGCACACGTACATATGTATGGGCTTCTCAATGTACATGTTCCTTGTCTGCATACTTGTTTCAAACCAAGTGTGTGCTGATGAGCGTCTGAATAATGTTAACTCAAGTACAAGCGCTGACGTGTATAAATGCATGCAAGTGTATGTGTACATATGTTTGAGGTAAGCTTCACTGTGGTTTGAATATTCCTATATTTCACATTTATTTTCGTTTTGATTTCTTTTTTTTTTCTTTTTAATATTCATTCCTTCTGATATTGAGATAGCAAGTTCGAACTCATGGACAGGGGATTAGTAGTGCGTTATAACAAACGGTCTCTGCTTCCTGTTTCTGAACACTGGGTTCAACGGGGTTGTGGGGAAAAAAAACATGTTCGGCTTGCAGCGCTGTCAAAAGAGCACTGTGACATTACTTGTATGGCACCACAGACCTCGTCACTGAACTCCTGCATAGCGTGATGCAGCTAATGCAGCTACCGTCACAGTATGGGTTTGGTCCAGCTTCTCAACATCGTGGCTAGGACCGGCTCGATTACGTCTCCAGGTTGCCTACGACCTAATGTTTTCTTTTTTTTTTTTTTTTGTATACTACATCTACACATTGCATGTGTTTTTAGGTGGGTTTGCTAGATGTTCTACTATCCACGTTTGTCTCTTTTCTCATATTGACTTCTGTTTTTTTGTTTTTTTTTTTTTTTTTTTTTTTTCATCAGTAGCATATTGACTTGTTGATATTTATTGTGTGTAGTCTTGATCTCTCTACTTTTGCATCCATTACTCATGTTTCTGACTCTTTTTCTGCAAACTTATTGACTAGATGATACATTTTGTGTGAAGTCGGGTTCATTGTGAGCATATTTTTTTTTAATGTGCCATGACCGTTGTATCGTTCTCTGAATTCAAGCATAATCGCGACCCCACAAAGTCGCAAACATATACAAACGCTGGCAAGAGAGAGAGAGAGAGAGAGAGAGAGAGAGAGAGAGAGAGAGAGAGAGACTAAAACATTTCCCTCTTCCTTTCCTGCAAACAAATAGTACACTTTCATTCCTAGTGTGTATCAATCCAAAGTTAACAAAAACAAATAAATTCGTACATTTCGTTATGTCCTCACCTCACGCACAGGAGTAATGCAGTAAGGTTATATAAAAAAAAATATATAAGACTGACTCGACCATCCACTCACTTCAACTGACTCGACCATCCACTCAATCAAATGACATTGTATTTTACTGATCTCTTCAACATGAAAAAAAAATCTTAAAGACTGACTCGACCATCCACTCAATCAAATGATGACATTGTATTTTACTGATCTCTTCAACATGCGATGAATGATAATATTCATTCAGATATCTCTTATAATGTATTATCTTAAATTTCACTATCCTTCATCTGTCTAATTTTCAATGCTTCCGCGATGAATTTCGCAACTGATTTAATTACAAGTTCATCATCTGATGATAACACGCCAGCGATTTTTTGTCTTTTCGCTATATCTAACTGGAAAAATGAACATTTGTCCGCACTTCATTATAAGCAGTACAGTGGAACAGAAAGTGTTGTTCTTCGTCATCAATAATATGTCTACATGCAGGACAAGGAGATTCTGTGGATGTTTTCACATTCAAACCATCTTTTGTTCGCATTAAAACCTAAGTTCTCAACCTAAATCTTGCGTAATTTATTCTGTGCCATTTATCTGTTATGACATGAGAAACTTTTCAGAATGAAACACATTTTAAATGAGAAAAACCAGCGATATTTTTCTTTACTTTCCATATCTGAGTGCCAATTCTGTTTAAAAGAACAAATAAGCCTGTCTTTAAATTCCGCAATGAACTGTTGCTCATTTCCTACTTCCTGGGTCATCCACTTACCTTTTTCCATTTCTAGAAGCATCATATCATAGGCTTGCCTGCTCAAACGGGACTGGGGTAGTTTCAAGATCTTCAACCAGGACTTAATACATTTCACAAATGTACTTATATACAAGGGTATCTGCCCATTTCTCCATATAAATTTTAGACAGACAGACAGACATACAGACAGACAGAGACGAAAGTGAAGATGATTTGCTTAGTTTGAAAAATGGTTGATTATCCAGTACATTGTTGTCACTCGTTTGAAATCATGTCAGACGAATAGAGATATTTAAAAGCATCCAGGAGGGATATTTTTCAGTGCTAACTTTTAAACTGGACGTAATATCTTTAGTGTTACCAGAAACCACTCAAACAGACATCTGATGTCTTACTAACGCAAGAGAGATTTTCCTAATAAACAATGAATGAATAAGTGAACAATCTTTGCAATAACCCATATATCAAATCGGATAACTTATCCAATTTAGCTTCAGCATAAAGCTTAAACCCCCAAACACAAGGTTCTACATTGAGTTGAAACATCCATCGGAAAGTTCACCAGCTTCACCTTAAACCATAAAAGTGGATGTGATTTACAACCCTTGAGATTTGACTTGTGATGCCGGTCTCGATATCTGAAGCTCGAAAGCTGACTAACATAAAGCCCCAAAGCTGACAAACAAAGCCCCCCAGCTGACAAACATAAAGCCCCAGACTGACAAACATAAAGCCCCAAAGCTGACAAACATAAAGCCCCAAGCAGACAAACATATAGCCCCAAAGCTGACAAACATAAAGCCCCAAAGCTGACAAACATAAAGTCCCAAAGCTGACAAACATAAAGTCCCAAAGCTGACAAACATGGGGTAAACATATTTTAAAGTGACACTACTTCAAATTTAATTCAACAAGCTGTAAACCCTCTCTCTCTCTCTCGCTCTCGCTCTCTCTCTCTCTCTCTCTCTCTCTCTCTCTCTCTCTCTCTCTCTCTCTCTCTCCTCTCTCTCGTCGTCCGAGTAGCTAGAAGCTTGTGTTTCTCTTGATTCTATTTATGTGTATTTTTTCCTTTATACTTTTTGAAGTTGTCACGTAGTTTTATCATTTTGTTACTTGTAAATAATCACCTATCATTTTTTGTAATAAATGCGCAATGTAAAGCGCTACCCAATCACATCGTTACTTTTAAACCCTTTCTGGTTAATCCTTTTATTGTGACATTTTTCTCATTCCGTAAATAAAGATATATTTCAGATAAATCATTCAATGATAAGAAGATTGGTCAAACTGGAGAGGTAGAATGCTAACTAATAGGACGCTCTGTTATATCACCCCCCCATAGCGCCCCCCCCCCCCCCCCCCCCCTGTTTTTTTTTTTTTCTTCTTTTCTTTCTTTTCTTTTCTTATTTCGGTGTCAGCCTTGAAATGTCGCAATAATGCTTTTTAAAAATATTTTTGAGGGGGTCATTTTTATTTTCTGTTTTGTGCCTGTGTGTCTGTGCGTGCATGCTTGCGTGTGTACATACACACCATAGATTTCACACTTTCTATGTACAAAATTGGTTCTTCCACGATGGAAGCGACACGTCTGGTTACAATCGACACACACTCACTTCTCAGTCGTCAATACGCGCTCGTTTCATTTATTACCCCACAAAGCGCTTCTGTAACCTTATATGAAAAAAAGTTTATGGACTCAATAAATGCTTGCTATTAAGCGCGGCTGCGCTGTTAAGTTATGTGTTTTTTTTTTTTACGATGCAAGAGGGAAGGTGCAACGTTTTTTCTTACTACACCACCTCAGAGTTGGCCGCTGCGCTTGACTGGGCTTTGAGTGACGGAATGTTAAGTTGACAATCCCTGTGCCTTTCTTTCACTGTTTAATTCCATTTCTAATACATTGCATTGACGTTATCAAACATTGCCTCTTTCTTTTTCTCCTTCCCTGTCTGTACTTTTGTCCATCTTCGCTGTGTGATAATGATGTTGTGCTCCCACATCACGAAAAGGATTGTTTGTGCGAAATCAGTCGTACGATTCTGTGATTGATGTAGTTACTTCGGAGATCGCAGGCCAACGTTTATACGTGTATTCTATCTTTTGGATTTGTTGATCTGAGATCAGATTTGCATGGATAATGTGTATACGATCTGTAAAAGGATTGTTGTCAAGAGCAGTTTTTTTTTTTCTTCTTTCCTTTTATCTATTTTGAAATACACATTCATCTTAAATGAATTGTCCTGCGAGTATTCAGTCTTTGCCTCTTTTTGTGTAAGAAGTAAGAGAAAGTGTGTCTATATGACTCTCTGTCTGTCTGTCTGCCTCTCTCTCTCTCTCTCTCTCTCTCTCTCTCTCTCTCTCTGTCTGCCTGTCTGTCTGCCTGCCTGTCTCTCTCTCTCTCTCTCTCTCTCTCTCTCTCTGTCTCTCTGTCTGTCTGTCTGTCTGTCTGTCTGTCTGTCTCTCTCTCTCTCTCTCTCTCTCTCTCTCTCTCTCTCTCTCTCTCTCTCTCTCTCTCTGCGTGCGTGTGTGTGCGCGCGCGCGTACGTATGTGAGTGTGTGTATCTGTACCTGTCTGTGTCGGCATGAGCTCGTGCTTGCCTGCCTGTATGTATATGCGTGCGTGCGTGCGTGCGTG
>JADBJO010004573.1:75000-80000 GCA_016801955.1 Conus betulinus
GTGGTGTGGGTGGTGTGGTGCGCTGTGGTGGGTGTGGGTGCGCTGTGCTGTGGTGTGGTGTGGTTCCGTGCGGTGTGGTGTGTGGTGTGTGTGGTGTGGTGCGGTGTGGTGTGGTGTGGTGCGCTGTAGTGTGGGTGTGGTTGTGGTGTGGTGCAGTGCGGTGCACTGTGGTGGGGTTTAGTGTGGTTTGGTGTGGTGTGTGTGTGTGGTGTGGTGCGGTGCGGTGCGCTGTGGTGTGGTGTGGCGTGGTGTGGTTTCGTGTGGTGTGGTGCGGTGTGGTGTGTTGTGGTGTTGCATGAGTTTTATGTTGAGTTGATCTGTATGCAATGTACTCTGCAAGACTGCGGGGATCGACTGTGGTCTCTTTGGCTGAGCGGGACAGTAGTCCTGTATTGCGCTGTGATGTCCTTTGTCGCACTGAGCTGTTTTCGTCTGTTGGGCTGAGCTTCGCTGTATTTTGTTGTGCTGTGCTGCGCTTTGCTCTGCTGAGCCAGGTTTTTCTTTGTTGTACTCAGCTGTGTTAGCCTTTTTTTCGGCTCAGCTGTGTGTCTTTTGCTTGTTTGTGTTGTATTCTCCTTTGTTGTACTGAACTGTGTTGTCCTTTGTTGTGCTGACCTTGTTGTCCTCTTCTGTGCTGTGTTATGCTTCGTTGTGTGGTGTTTGTCGTTTGGGTGTGGTGCATTATTCATCAGTGTGGGGTCTTTTCCTTTTTCGTCCATTGTCCTGTCAATTGTTGTGCTGAGCTATGTTGTCCTCTGTTGAAATGATGTATGCTGGGTTTTTTTTTTGTGCCTTCTTGTCCTGTGGTGGATTAATCTCTTCTCTTATGCTGCGTCGTCCTTTATTGTGCTTTGCTGTCGTTTGAGTTGAGCTGCCTTGTTCTTTGTTGTCCTTTGCTATGTTGTCCTTTCACGTTCTGAACTGTGATGTCCTTTGTTTTGTGTTTGTGTACATGCACACGAGCGTGTGTGTGTTGTGTGTGTGTGTGTGTGTGTGTGTGTGTGTGGTGTGTGTGTGTGTGTGTGTGTGTGTGTGTGTGTGCACGCACGCGCGCCCCTGTGTGCACTTGTGTGTGTGTGTGTGTGTGTGTGTGTGTGTGTGTGTGTGTGTGTGTGTGTGTGTGTGTGTGTGTATGTGTGTTCGTACATGCGTGCGTGTGCGCGCAAGTGTGTGTGTGTGTGTGTGTGTGTGTGTGTGTGTGTGTGTTTTGGTACAATCATGTGGGCTGTATATGTAAATGCATATGTGTTTTGTCTGGGTGTGTCACAAAATCTGCCTCAAATGTGATTCATTAGGGCAGAACATTATAAATTTGTATCACATTTTGAAAAAAAAAGGTTAAAAAAAACACGATCCCTCGTGATGGTTTGTTTCAGGCGGTTAACTAATTACCTGGAACATTTTTTTAACCCTTACTTCTTCTATTCTTCTATTACTGCAACCTCTTAAAGTTTCCGAACTACATTAGGAACAAAATCAATACCATAAGAACGGTAACTCAGCCTTACTCCGTTTGTCTGCTTTCGTTGAACCCTTTTCCAATGATCAGCCTCTAGTTCAGTTCACCCCTGTTGACTCAAGATCTCGCCAAAGGAACACTTCTCTCTTTCTACCCTGAAAACGTAAACTTGATCCTTAACCATCAAATCTATTTTTGAACTGTGTTTTAAACGTTTCTCTTCCTCTCCATTACTAACAAAATTGAACAAGTCTCTGATTTCTAGCGTGTTCCCTGGTGTTCACTAGTAAAGCATCCGGTCCTTGCTGTTAAAACCTTGTCCAAAGAAGCATTCAGTTGATCCCGCCGACTTTAAGAATTTCAGTCCTGACACAAATCTCTTGTCTGTGTCTTAGTTTTAGTTGCAAGGTGAGGCGACTGCAAGCGGAAATCTAAACAAATGTGAACAATTATTGATAAAGCTCCGCCACAAAAACAAGGTTGACAAACGAATTATAAGACAAAACACGACGTGTTTCGACCTCTTAGGTCTTCTTCAGGCAAAATTCACAACACTCAGGACAACGGAAATGAATGAGCAATCACTTTATCTTCATCCAGTTCGACGCCAGATGGGTGTTGAACTAATTGGTTGAAGATAAGTGATTGCTCGTTCGTTTTCGTTGTACTGAGTGTTGTGTATCTGAAGACCTTAGAGGTCGAAACGCGTCATATTTTGTCTTGTGATTCGTTTGTTACCGTTTTGTGGGCGGAGCTTAATCAATGATTTTTCAATTATGACTTAGTTGTTGGGTCGTCTTGTTCTTTCGCAATGCAACGACCGTTTCACTCGCCACAAGTTAATCAGTTCTTTCCAGTCCACGTAAGACCTCATCACAGCACTGAAATTACGCTTGCAAAGAAAATGAATTAAAATTTGACATCTCTCAACAATGACAATCTGCATTCTGACATTGCTTGGCCTTCTGCTAAACCTGTCTACCATTGGTCACGTTAACCTGCTACACAGACTTGGATACTCCTTTGGCATTTGGTACTCTGTTCTGTCATGGTATGAATCTTTTTTTCTTCTCAGAAACGATCACGACCGGAGGCTACCCGTCATGCTTATCAGTATCATTGAAGGCGTTCTCCGTTCTTGGACTAGTGTGGATCAATCTATACCCCCAATTGCTTGTGTGTGTGTGTGTGTGTGTGTGTGTGTGTGTGTTTTGGTCGCACGCGCACGTGTATAGGTGTGTGTTGTGTGTGTGTGTGTGTGTGTGTGTGTGTGTGTGTGTGTGTGTGTGTGGTCGCACGCGCGCACGTGTGTGTGTGTGTGTGTGGTGTGTGTGTGTGTGTGTGTGTGTGTGAGTGTGTGTGTGTGTGTGATTTATTCGCCTGTGATAACTTTTACACAGTGCAAATGTGTTGTTCATTCTGATTTTTTTAATCCAAATCTCTCTCTCTCTCTCTCTCTCTCTCTCTCTCTCTCTCCTCTCTCTCTCTCTCTCTCTCTCTCTCTCTCTATCTCTCTCTCACCGGCCTCGTTAGGCTCATCTCTCTCTCTCTCTTCTCTGGCTATCTCTCTCTCTCTCTATTCCTGTCTTCTGTCTATCGGCCCTTCTTATCTCTTTCTTCCTTCTGGTCCTCTGGGTCTTGTTTTCTCTCTCTCTTCTCTTCTTCCTCTTCTTCTTCTCCGTCTTCCTCTGTGTCGTCTCTCTGTTCGTACCGTCCTTCTCTGTCCGTCTGTGTCGTCTCTCTGTCGTCTGTCTCCCGTCTGTCTGTCTGTCTGTCTGTCTGTCTCTGTCTCTCTCTCTCTCTCTCTCTCTCTCGTCTCTCTCTCTCTCTCTCTCTCTCTTGTTTGTTTCCTGAGAATTGATTGCAACATTTGTCTCTAAGTTCTCAATTTCTGTCAAGGGGTCGGAGTCTCTTATTTCTTTTCTTACCCGTTTTTCAGTTTATTTTTCTTTCTTTTGCGTTTCTTTTTGTTTGTCTTTGTTGATTTTTGTCGACTGGCGTTAAGCGCATGTTGGAAATGAAAAAAAAAAAAAACAGTGGAATAACGTGCCATCCTGAAGATTAGAGCGACCGAGATATACAGAGAAACAGAGACAGACAGACACAGAGACAGAGACAGAAACAGACAGAGACAGACAGAGACAGAGAGGTACAGACCCACAGCCAAGGACAGACAGACAGATAGACAGATAGAAAGACAAAGATGCAGAGTGTGATGGAGACAGAGAAAGAGATTAAAATTCTAAAGGGAGAGTGACATAAAAATTTAGACTGATAGTAGACAGGCATGGGGAAGAGACGACAGACAGGCAGGCAGACAGGCAGGCAGACAGACCGACAGACCGACAGAGACCGACAGACCGACACAGACTGACAAACCAACCGACAGACCGACAGACCGACAAACCGACAGACCGACACCGACCGACAGACATACTGACAGACAGACAGACAGACAGACAGAGAATACTCTATCAATAAGCAATTCTTAGCCTACCATCATGATTTTTAAAAGCTTCTGCAGCACCGCAAATAACCAAGATGTCAGTCAATGACAGTGCAATGCCTCTGGTGAAGAGTTGTTCCCCATGAAGACCAGATACTGACTATTAAATTTTGAACCGCTAGCACTGTGCAGTCTGGACGATCCAGGGTTTGCCCATGCGTATGGGAGAACTAAGATAAGCAGCGTGGGACAAGGACACAGAACATGAGCGAACACTGAACGCTGAACACTTTTAATGTCATTAGCTCTACAGCCTTGATGACATGGGGGGGGGGGGGGGGGGGGGGGTGTGCAAAGTAAAAAGCAAATAACATACACAGCAAATCTACAACAACCATGAATTAAAACAATGCTACTGTTCCAAGCACCATAAGCCAGAATGCCGACCATCTCAGAATAATGGCCCCTCTGGCCCCGGAGAGAGAGAGAGAGAGAGAGAGAGAGAGAGAGAGAGAGAGAGAGAGAGAGAGAGAGAGAGAGAGAGAGAGAGAGAGACGGTCATCAAAGGCCATTCACTTACGCCGATTATTTGCACTCCAGCAGGCAAAAGGATGGGGCCATGGATTAAGAGGACTCTGAGCACAGTCTGGCTGGTGAGCAGAGAGCAGGAACGGATGACCCCAGACCATGAATGAAGAACTTAGTGTGAAGCAGATGACGAGAGCACAGTACACGATAAACAGGACGCGAACCTCTTGCCCCAATCTTTTCAAGACATTTAACTGCAAGCCAATCCTGCTTGTGGCGCCTCCGCTGACTAGAAAGGCACATTAGCACAAAGAAGGATGTGTGTGCGTGTGCGTGTGTGTGTGTGTGTGTGTGTGTGTGTGTGTGTGTGTGTTGTGCCTTTAAAGCGGTTTATTATCGTAATCAGAATTGAATTTGATCCAAAAACATTTTTAATTCGTTGCAAGCTGTTGTTTGCTGTTGCTGTTGTTATGACTGCTTGTCGTTGGAAGTTGTCCATGTTGTTGTTGATGTTCCCCAGTTGAATTAAAAGGGAGAGGGGATGGAGAAGGATTGTGTGAAGGAGGG
>JADBJO010004573.1:92500-115000 GCA_016801955.1 Conus betulinus
GTGTGTGTGTGTGTGTGTGTGTGTGTGTGTGTGTGTGTGTGTGTGTGTGTGTGTGTGTGTGATTTATTCGCCGATGATAGCAGAATATATTCTTTACTCTCTCTCTGTCCTGTCTGTCTGTCTGTCTCGCTCTCTCTCTCTCTCTCTCCTCTCTCTCTCTCTCTCTCTCTCTCTCTCTCTCTCTCTCTCTCTCTCGTTTGTTCGCGACAAATAAGACAACCGTTTGCCTCTAGGCTTTCAATTTCCTCTTTTTGTGTAATAGATTTTTTGTTTGTCTTTTTTTTTTCAACTGATGGTAAACCGGTGCTGCAAATGAGAAAGTGAAATAGCGTGCCATCGAGAGAGAGAGAGAGAGAGAGAGAGGAGAGAGAGGAGAGAGAGAGAGGAGAGAGAGAGAGGAGAGAGAGAGAGAGGAGAGAGAGAGAGAGAGAGGGAGAGGAGAGAGAGAAGAGAGAGAGAGAGGAGAGAGAGAGAGAGAGAGAGCAAAGAACAGAGAGAGAAATGGAGAGAGAGACAGAGAGGAGAGAGAGAGAGAGAGAGACAGGAAGAGAGAGACAGACAGACAGCAGGAGAGAGAGAGACAATGGTAAAGAGACAGACAGACAGACAGACAGACATAGAGACAGACAGAGAGACAGAGCAGAGACAGACAGACAGATAAAGACAGACAGACAGCAGACGGTGATAAAGACAGACAGACAGACAGACAGACAGGACAGGCAGACAGCCAGACAGACAGACAGACACAGAGGGTATATTCCTTTAGGGAGACAGACAGACAGACAGATAGCTAACCAGCCAGACAGACAGACAAAGAAATAGAGCGTGGTGAAGTTAGGGAAAGAGATGGGGGGGGGGGGGGGGGGGGGGGGGGGGGGGAGCATAGTGAATAAGACTGATCAGTAAACAAATACAGTAGAGTGAGTGCGAGAAAGAGAAAAAGAAAGACAGAGACGAGAGAGAGAGGAGAGAGAGAGAGGAGAGAGAGAGAGAGAGAGAGAGAGAGGAGACAGACAGACACAGAAAGAGAGGACGGGGGGGGGGGGGGGGGGGGATGTAGGAGGGGAAGGGTTGCAGAAGTGGGAGAAGCTGAGAAGAAAGTGAAGATTGAGACACATTTTTTGCCCTTTCCTCACACGTCACAGACCCCCCTCTTTCCCTTGTCTCTCTGCCTGCTCTGTTTCCCTGTTCTGTCTCTGTCTCTGTCTCTGAGGGAGAGAGAGAGAGAGAGAGAGAGAGAGAGAGAGAGAGAGAGAGAGAGAGAGAGAGAGAGAGAGAGAGAGAGAGAGAGAGTGCTGCCGTACTTATTTATTCAAATAATTCAAATAGAGAGATAGATATGGAGGCACGCGTGCATACATGCATGTGTACATGTAGATAGATAGGCATACAGACAGGCAGACAAGCAGACAGACAGACAGACAGACAGACAGATAAGGAGAGGAGAAATTTAAGATTGCACATATTTACGCGCGCGCGCGCTCGCATGTGTGTGTGTGTGTGTGTGTGTGTGTGTGTGTGTGTGTGTGTGTGTGTGTGTGTGTGTGTGTGTGTGTGTGTGTGTGTGTGAGAAGAAGAAGAAGAAGAAGAAGAAGAAAGAAGAAGAAGAAGAAGAAGAAGAAGAAATGAGACAATTTCATCTTTTTATCCTTGAGTGTCAACGTCTTTCAAAAGTCTTAATAAATATTTTCTTCCTAAAGGGGGTAATTAATTTTTTTTTCTGTGTGGCTATTAATCGTTTGCTTTATCAATAATGACATCATCATCATCATCATCATCATCATTATTATTATCATCATCATCATCATAATCATAATCATGATATAATGATGATGATGATGATGATGATGATGATGATGATGATGATGATGATGATAATGTAATGACATCATCATCATCATCATCATCATCATCATCATCATCATCATCATGAAAATATCTCTATGATTGTTGTTGTTATTATCATTATCATTCTAACAATAATAACAATGATGATGAGATACTACTATTCCCACCACTACTACGACCTATACTACTACTACTACTACTGCTAGTAATAGCAATAATAATAACAACAATTATAGTAAACATAACAATGATAATAATTATAGATAAATAAATAACAATCTAAAAAAGGAACAGAATAACAGAAAAGAAAATGTAACGAAACTAGTTGTGATGGAGTCTAAGATGAAGTTGTGGCTTTTTCTCACACCCTTTCGTGTTGTTAGATCTCAGTCAGAATATAAAGGAAACGACAATGATCCACATCATGACTACAGAGGGCCCTGTACAGTCAGCACAGCAATATGACAATCATTTCCAACAGTCAACCCCCGAAAGCCATACTTGTGCACACGTACGATGGTGTAATGTACGTAATTATCACTTGAACGGCTGTGTCAATGAACCATAATGACTATTTCCATAAATCATAGCCACTGTTTTCAAGAGTCGCAGTCATTCCCATAAAACCTCTGTAACTCTTTTCTTGAATCCAAGGCACTATTTCTATAAGTCATAATCATTCTTTTCATGAGGTATATTTACTGCTTCCACAAGTCATAATTAATTGTATTATGATTTTGAATTGTTTTGTTTATCATGAGGCATATTTATCTGTCTTCATGAGTCGTACTCATCTTATCTCATGTCTTATAATTACTGATTTCATTGCACATACTAAATATATCCATGAGTCTGATTTCTTGTTTTTACAAGTCATAAACATCCATGTTTATGGGTCATTATTCCTGTTTTTATGACTCACGATTATCCGTATTTCCATGTCACAATGATATGTGTCCATAAGCCATAGTTAGTGCTGTTATGAATCATAGACAATGTTTCCATGAGTCACAATTACTATTCTAATAGGTCAACATGATTGTTTTCGTCATACGTGATGATTATTTTCATTGGTTTCATTAGTGACTTTTTCTATACTGTTGTCGTGAATCATGCTTATTGGCTAGACGAGTCATGTTTTGATTAATCATGATATTGTTTTTTTTTATTATCGTTACTATCGTTTTCACCATTGATGATTTTCTTTCCATGAGTCAAAATTACAACACTGTCATTTTCTTACAAATATCATCTCTTACAACTATTGCTGTTTACACTGATGAAAGAGATGCTGAATGCTGTTACATGCAAAACGCTTGACATGTGTCTAATTGCATTTGTCAAATCAGACCATTCGATGTCATTTCTACCGAGCGGAGATAGAGAAATGAGTCAGTGCCTTACTACAATCAGATCTAAGCTGGACCCTATATACACAGTAAAGCATCACGCATGCTATGTCAAAATATGACCCATGCCATTCATTCCGGCTTCCTGTCTACAGCCAGAGACTGGCTTGTCCCACCGCAGAACCCGCACTGGTAATTCACCGGGAGCAGTCAAAGTCAAGTCGTCATGAAGCAACCCACCAATGGAAATACTGCACGGATGCTGAGTAATTTCATGTATTCAGTTGTACCTGTTCTGGTGTAATATATCCAGGATACCACCTACAGTGCTTTCTGTTCCTATCCCCTCTTTGCCTCGGGCAAAGGGAGATAAAAGATCGCGTGCATCACGGAAATCCAGAGTAATCTGGAGTCTGGGGTGTACTTCCGCTGACAGATTTCGTTCGCATGCGATGGTGGGTCTGATGGTTCGTGGTTGACTTTCGATCCAGCAAAGTGCTCGAGATTGTCTGAGCCAGATTTATCCCCTTAGAAGGCTGAACGCTGAGCCAAGGTCGTAGAAGACTTTTTTTGGTCACCGTTAGTGCTACCAAATGATTATCCACGACACAGGTTTTGTTTGTGAGACAGGAGAGCATCTGCTAATCCGCTACTTCTCTCTTGTTATACTCTCTCTCTCTCCTTTCTCCCCCTCTCTCTCTTTCTCTGTCTCTGTCTCCCTCTCTCTCTCTCTCTCTGTGAGTGTATGTCTACATGTGTGTGTGTGTGTGTGTGTGTGTGTGTGTGTGTGTGTGTGTGTGTGTGTGTGTGTATGAGTGTTACTCTCTCTCTCTCTCTCTCTCTCTCTCTCTCTCTCTCTCTCTCTCTCTCTCTCTCTCTCTCTCTCTCAGTCTCTCTGTGTGTCTCTGTCTCTGTCTGTCTGTCTGTCTGTCTCTCTCTCTCTCTCTGTTTCTCTCTTTCTCTCTCCCCCCCCCCCCCTCTCTCTCTCTCTCTCTCTCTCTCTCTCTCTCTGAGAGTGCAAAAAGATGGTGACAGGTCAGCACCATCGGCAGCATGCATTTGTGAAGCGCGTCTTTGGAGAGTGATGTGACTGTGACACCATAATAAACATAACCCATGGAAAAGCAGAACTAGTTTAAGAGTTCTTCAGCGGTCAGGTCACTGCAAGTTCACAAAGCCCGCGAGGTGAGTGGGTTCAGGTCTGTGTCATCAACCAGGGCCTTGGCATTTCTTGTCGCTGCATGCAGGATACAGAGTGCGTGTCTTCTTGGACATTTCTTTTAAAAACCGGTACTTCCTCAGCAATGATTGATGACATTTCATCATCACTGGCCCCGTTTGCTAACCATATCTCAGTTGCAGTAACGTCTGGTTCAAACGTTGATGTCGTGACAACACATACGTCTTGCATGAGCTAACGAACACGACCATGCTCTTGTCTTCTTTGGCATGCTTATGTTATGCTGCGCTGTTCCTGTGTCTTCATGCTTGTCTCATGACGTTGAAACTAACCCATGTTCTTCGCAGAATGATGGTATGTCAATTTGATGAGATCTTGCGGACACCTGCTGCACACATGGAATCAGCACCACAACAACACAGGCCTGCTATACATAATATATCGACAAGCAATGTCTTCAGTCCACTGACAGACAGGGCTAGCAACACAGAGAAGAAAACAAACATGAGACGAAGTGGCCAGCCCGTCATCACGTCCAAACTGAAGCGCGTCGGTGCAGTGAGAAAAATGAAAAAAAAAAATAAATAAATAAATATAATGACCGCTCCAAGAAAGTACACCCACTCTCCGTGGACGTTTCGGGGATCACTAATGACGTCACAGCCTTGTATACAGAGGCAAAGAAGAAGAAAGACGTCACCAAGAACCTGTCTTGGCGTGAGCTGTACATCGTCTGCAGGAGTGCTCCTTGAAGGGCTATCTTCCTTCCCATGGTATTTCTTGGCGCTTAGCCCAAAGATGCGATTAGTGTGAGACTGCATGAGACGCTGGATAAAACTAAACCGACTGTTGTCTGATCGTATATTCAAATAAGCATGAGAAATGCTTTTCTAGACAGCAAGAGAGGTAGATACGATTGAGTTTTCGGTTTAAAGGATTTAACTTAAAACGGATTCGGTGTAGTTTGAACTGCACAAACGGTAGGTAATGAAAAATAGTTGTCTGGATTTATTCGGGTTGACTGCTTCAAACAGAACTGGCAAAATGCTGCTGAAGGAAACACTGAACACCGCTGGTTTTATTTCAGGTTTTATATCTCGATAAATATTTTGGTGCAATAATTTATGAATCACTCTCTGACTCGTTTGTCAGATTCGGGACAAGAACCTTAGACATGTACCCAAACGGACGTTTTTCCGATCTGCTTACAACTTATGTATTCCCTTAGCGTTCAGATGGCTGTGAAATGCATTGGTTTCCATTATAGTGAAACTAATGAATTATATAAAGCAGCGCTCTTTTTATAAAACACAACACATAAATTACGTAATGCAGATCTCATTTTACGAAACACAACACTTTATCTAATAAATGTCTTTCATCAATAAATGAAAATACTAATAAGTCTCGTGATTCATTTATTGCAAAAGCAAATAATCTCAAGGGAAAAAATGGATTCTGGGTAAACAAATTATTAGTCCTCAAAACAAGATGATGCCACAGTGAGTACTTGTGGCACAGTTTAAACAACTGTTATTTCTAATTTGTTTAAGTGTCGGATGGTCGACGATATGAATTCACCACGCCATGTAAAAGTATCTTCTCCGTGGAGAACTATTTGTTTTTGAATCTGTCTTCTCGCCACATGAAGATCTGGCTTTTTGTTGTATCCATGTTTCCTTTATGTCAGAATGGCTACTGCCCTGTCTCTGTCTCTTTCTCTCTCTCTCTCTGTTTTGTCTGAATGTCTGTCTGTCTGTCTGTCTGTCTGTCTGTCTGTCTGTCTGTCTGTCTCTCTCTCTCTCTCTCTCTCTCTCTCTCTCTCTCTCTCTCTCTCTCTCTCACACACACACGTGCACACCAGCACACGCGCACGCACGCACACACACACACACACACACACACACACACACACACACACACACACACACACACCACACACACACACACACACACACACACACACACCCGTGCGCGCGCGCGCGCGAACGTGCTGACTCATGTGTGGCCGCATGTGGAAGTTACGGACGTTTCTCAAAGCGAATCTACTGATCATGTAGGGTAAAGGCGGGCAAGGAGCCCACCTTAAGCAATAATTCCAACCATTCCTCCATTTGAAGTCACAGGCAGCTCCAAATAGGTGCGATCTATTGAGGTGTACCTTGGCTATAACATATCACAAGCATATCTGGGTAGAATATAAAGATAAAAACACAGCAGGTAAAAAACAAAAATTTTATTTTTGGCCTTCTTGCCCTATGCCCTGGGCAAGAGGCCTATTGAGAGCGGGCAAATCGCCCACCATGGGCGTTTTGCCTTTACAAGCGAGGGCGTCTTGCCTCTTCATATGCAGCACATCTAAATTCTTAGTCTTAAAGTTCATAACAAAAAGGATAAAGAAACAAAATGTTGTATAAAAGTAAAATTTGCTGAGTTACACTTGACTAGGGAAGTAATTGCAACATCTAGTGCAAATTCAAAGTAGGCCTATGTTGAACTTTAAAATCTGAACACTTGTAGCCTATATACAGTACCAAAGGTTAAAAAAATGAGAACTTGCTGAGTTACCTACTCGGCTACAATAAACAGTCCAGTGCAAAAAAGTAGGCATAGGTCTCTTCTTATTCAGAGTCATCGGAATCATAATTTGGACAGATGAATTGAGCCGTTCCTTGGGTGCACTCCTCATGGGCCCAGTGGAGACAAATCTGGCACTGGACCCACACATCTCGGGGTCTGCTGTTGCGATAGGGCTCACAACATATCAGACATGGCCATTCCTCTTCTTCCTGATCTGAATCTTTTTCAGGTTCACGACGCTTCCTCTTCTTCTTTGACTTGCCTTGGCTTGCCTTCTTTTCTTGTCGCGTCTTTGGGACAGTCTGTTTTGAGTGCCTTTTCTTCCAGCCTGGCTTTAAAGGGAGAAGAAGTCAACACTGTTGCAGATTCTGCCTTCCTTGATCTCGGTCTCTTGGACTGGATCTTTGGGAGTGGAGAAAATCTATGGATCAGTTCTGCAATCTCTTCTTTTCTGGAGGTTGAGGCCTCGGGGTCTGTCCTCTGCTCTTGTGGGACAAATGAAGATGAGGGGTCAGGGTGTGTCTGCTGCTCTGGGTTGGGAAATCAGCTGGGCGTGGAGAGGTGAGAATGAGACGCCTCAGGGATCTCAGCTTGTGATGTAGGACCTTGAGGCTCGTCAATCCACCTGTCCACCACACAATCGTAGTGGCCAACATTCTGGCCAATGTTCCTGAACTGGACGACCAGTCTGGGAAGGGTATCTTCTCCGTAGGTTTGGATCACCATGCTGTTTGCGCACAAAACCACAATTTTTTTCCCCAGGACCTTGCTTGTCGCCACGAGTTCAAGCTCACCAGGTAGGGATTTTGAGTCGGCCATGGCGACAATGCGTTCATCCATGGAACCAAAGCGAATCCAGTGCGGTAAATCTGATTGTTTCAACATCAAGATCTTTGTATTCGTCGTAATTGTCCCACATGAAAGAGATGACCTGTGCCCGGAGACCGTCTGCCTTGCCAGTCTCTACGGCATGCAGAACTGTGCTCAACAGTTTGCCATGCTCATCCCTTTGGGCAGTTTGAAGCCTTCTGTCCAAGCCTATCACTAGACTTCTAAACAGGCACCGGCCGTCTCCTGATGTTGTAATGACCTCAACGTCTGCCTGATGAGCTGGAGTCTCTACATTGGCAGCCTGTTGGTCAGGGGGGTGCGGTCAGTTGGCTGGTTTCTGACTCCTGGAGGTCACCATTTGCATCTTCTTGCTGAGATGGAGTCTCATGGGCAGGGCTGCAGGCAGTTGGGGGCTGACCTCTGGGAGATCTTCTTCAGTCATCAAGGCTGGCTCAAAGTCGACGTCAGTGAAGACGTTTGGATCATATGGCCAGAGACCACATGTCCTGAATCCCTGGATTGCCCTGTCAGGAAGAGCTGTTCTCATGAAGGCCTTTCCTGACAGGCCAGCAATGTCATGGATGGTGACTCGCTTGCCGGGATTTGCCACCATCCAGCTGTCCATCTCCGTGTTGAAGGCTGTTTTGAGAGGCTTGAAATAACTTCTGTCCAGAGGCTGCAACTTGTGTGTGCTATGAGGCGGCAGTGTCAGAAGTTCTATGCCATTTTCTCTGCAGAATTCAACAGCTCCCAGTGTTTTGTGCTGTGTGATGCCCATCCAGCAGAATGAGATGAAGGTTGTCACATGAGGTGTTGGTAAACTTCGCAAAATGTTCAGCCAGCCACCTCACAAAGAGGTCAGAATCTGTCCAGCCACTTGGACTTGCATAACCTACTGCTTGAGTTTGGGGCGTCTTTCATCAGTGAGTCCACCATTCTCTTTCGAGGAAAGATGTACATGGGTGGTAAAAATACCCCTGCTGCGCTGCATGCACACACAAATGTTACCAAAGACCCACGCTCAGCGCTGGTCACCTTCCCAACTTGGCGAGCACCCTTTGGAGCCATGACCTTCCAGGTTTCTGCACAGTTTGAGAGTCCCGATTCGTCCATATTCCAAATGCGTGAGGGTGGGTACTCATGCTTGTCCAGGAGCTCTTTGTACAGGCGAAAAAAATTCTGGACTTGCTCCTTGTTGAACCCCACTGCACGGGAAAGGCTTGTTGCTTGTGGCTGCCGAATGCTAAGGTTATGCCGATCGAGAAAGCTGTGGACCCAGGCAGTCCCAGCCAATCTTGTTTCTTTATTGAAAGGATGATGAAGGCCTGCCTTTTCAGCGATTTCAAAGGCAAGACGCTGTAGATCCTTCACTCTCAGCCCATGCAGACGTCTTTGCATACTAACAATATGCTCTTTCAGCTGGCACTGTATCTCGGTGAGAAGGGCCTTCCTGTATCGTCCGAAATTCAACACCCCAGGTTCAAGCACCTTCTTGTCCCTGTGACGACGAAGTGTTCGAGCAGGCACACCGTACTCCTTGCTGGCTCGGATTAAAGGAACACCGTTGCTGACTGCCCTCAAGGCTTCGGACAAAATGCTATGCCCATATTTTTTTCCCCTCTCCGTCTTTCTCTTGTAGTTCGTCACCATTTCTGAAAACAATAACAAAACACTTTTGTTTTATTAACAGTAATAGAAACAGAAAGCATCTTCAAACCAAGGTATTTAATAGCATTTTAGCCCTGTGCAGTACACAAGGAAAAAGTAAAAAAAAATATCTAAAAAGGGGGAGTTGGTGGTTGGTGACTATGGCCTATGTTCCACTTGGGGCATAAAAGCATGGTACAGCTTGGGATTTTTGCTATTTAAGTATGTGATCGTAAGGAATATAGTGAAACTACTTCATATAAATAAGCGAGGCATAACGCCTTGTGTTTGAGGCAAAAAGCCCACCGGTAGGCCTTTTGCCTTGAACCCAGTATGGGCCTTTTGCCTGACTATGACTCAGTGATGATGTTTGGTATATAGTGCGGGAAAATGGCGACGTATACTGCATCAACTGGCATTGAAAGGTGCGCGAAAGATTCCTCTAACATATAAATGAAAACATTTCAGAAATTCATCTGTTGCCTAGACAGTGTCACAAAACATTCTGAAGACAAAAGGTACAAAAATAAGGCCCAATTTTTCTAAATTCTATAAAAAAAACGTACCTTTTGCATGGAGGCTTCAAAACTTCGTGCTGCAGCGTCAGCGGGCAAAGGGAAGCTATCCAAATGCTCCAAGGGAGTATTGTCCCTTGGTTTCTGAGAAGCCGGGGGTGGGCGTTTGACTTTGACTGGGCCTCTTGCCTGACCCTACCCTATTCTTTTTGATAGGAGACCAGCGCCGTGTGTGTGTGTGTGTGTGTGTGTGTGTGTGTGTGTGTGTGTGTGTGTGTGTGTGTGTGTGTGTGTGTGTGTGTGTGTGTGTGTTTTTTTGTGCAGTCGCCATGATTACGGCGTTCTGTAGGAGTGAAAATGCCGTCGGTTCTTGCCACCAGTCAGATGACTTTACTATTACTGGTGCTGTTGGAAAATTATAATGGCTGATCCTAAATCCTAAATCGAAAAGATTTCCCATTTGGTTTCCAGCGCTTATAGAAAGCATAAATCTCGTCAGTGCTGAAAATGAAATGATTTTTAATGGAAAGAAACTGAAATAGAAACAACATTGTGTCAACCTTAACGTTGTTCTTCATCTGCAACTATTATATATTTCTACACATTAAGACTATGGTACAAGACGTAGTTTGTTGAGTTCTGTAGAATTCCTTTTGGCATGGACCTGTTGGCGGCGTAAATATCATGATCAGAGAAGATCACTTTTACAAATATCTTTTACAAGTTTTTTTTTTTTATATATGTATAAGAAATGTAAGAAGAAGAAAAAATAGAAGTACGCAAGAAAGAATGAAGGAAGGAAAGAAAAGAGAAAGAAACAGAAAAAGAATGAGAGGAAGCAAGAAAGGAATGGGAAAAAATTATTACAAATGAAAGGAATTGAAAGCGTGTGATAGTTTTGGTAAATCTCTGTTCTTTGTCAGGTTAGCATGTGCTCGCACTAACAGTATACAGCAAATAACTGAACAGAACTGCGACAGAAAGAACGAATTATTAATTAAACATTACAATTTACAACATTACAGTTTAAACAATTTACCATGCGTTTTGCAGCATCACACACAATAAACAGATGAAGAATAAACTATAGCTGCAACAACACTCATACAAACGAACAAACAAAACAAACAAATAATGTCATTTGTCCTTGAAAAGGTAGACCTTATAAATCACTCAGGTAGCAAATGTAAAACCTGGTCTTTCTTGTGTTGATCCTGCCCCATCCCTCACGTTCGGTCTTTCCTTTTTTCATTTTTCCTTTAACTCTGTCTTAGCAAGGTCCGCGGAGACACCGGAAGCTTCTTCAGCTCGAATTATATATCCGGACCTTGTAAGAATTCGATGCTAGTAATTTCCTCTTTCCTGCCACTGTCTGCGTCTCTGGCCCCTTTCTGTTGTTGTTGTTGTTGTTGTTGATGTTGTTGTCGTTGACGATGTTTTTTGTTGTTGTTGATGTTTTCTCTTTGGTCCATCCTCTTTTCAGTCTTTGTGGCCTCTCCTCTTGCCTTCGTTCAAGAGCAGGGTTTTTTTTTTTTTTTTTTTTTTTTTTCTTTCTTTCTTTTTAATTTACACTTTGTTATGTCGTATCCATGGGAGACGACGATCACAAGATGGACTTGGAATTACGTTGGTAACGAAGCTGTTTACGACCAAGCAACACAACATGTTTGCACAACGCGTTCGCAAGTTGAGAATAGACGAGGGGCTTCCCAAGATGTTCCAACATACATTTTCTTTGACACTGCGTGTTTTGAGTGAAATGGTGCGAAAATATGAACTGTACAATGTTCTCAGTTGTTTTTTTTATCCAATGGACATTTACTTACTTTACGTGTGTATGTATGTATGTATGTGTGTATGTGTGTGTATGTTTGTATGTATGTATGTATGTATGTATGTATGTATGTATGTATGTATGTATGTATGTATGCATGCATGCATGTATGCATGTGTATGTGTATGTATGTTTGCATGTATGTGTGTATCTGTGTACATGTATACGTGTGTGTGTGTGTGTATGTATGTATGTATACATGCATTCATGCATGTATGCATGTATTTATATATGCATGTATATATGCATGCATGCATGTATGTATGAACGTATGCATGTATGTGTTATGTACGGATGTATAAGGTGCCAGGGTTGTATTCATGTATGGTGTGCATGGGGTGCCAGAAAGGGGTAGTACCTCTGACGTGCAGAACATGTCGCGCCCTTTTAAGGTAGTTCGTCCAGTCTGGTCCCCACCTGGCACTCAGCTCTCACCTAGGACTCCACGTAGCTGTTTGCATGCAACAGCGGCCACAGCCCGGGCAACGGCTTCGACTGGTCGGCAGAACTAGGTGAGGGTAGCCCACGGGTCTCCAATCCCCGATAAAGTTAGGGCTTGTCTACCTTTGCTTGCGAAGACTGCACTGCGCGGAAGAAACTACTAGATGGTTCAACGGATAAGAAGGCAGATCCAGCAAAACGTTTGTTGGACGCGAACAGGGCTCAGTGAGACACGAAGGACACTGCTGGCCACCCACTGCATCTCAGCTCATCTCCAGCCGTCTTGGCTTTGTCTTGCCACTGGATTCAGATGGGCAGGCACGACGAGAGAGTGCGGCTGACGACCCTGACCAACCTTCCCTCATATAGTCCGATTCACGCGCAAGTCATGACTTCACCTCGTATCACCTCAGCACTCATCATCATCATCATCATCATCATCATCATCATCGTCATTATCATCATCATCATCATCATCATCATCATCATCGTCATTATCATCATCATCATCATCATCATCATCATCGTCATTATCATCATCATCATCATCATCATCATCATCATCATCATCATCGTCATTATCATCATCATCATCATCATCATCATCATCATCATCATCATCATCGTCAATATCATCATCATCATCATCATCATCATCATCGTCGTCGTCGTCGTCGTCATCATCATCATCATCATCATCATCATCATCGTCATCATCATCGTCGTCATCATCATCACTTTTCTTCAAGTCCTGCGGCGATGGAATGGTGGCGAAGCGGCGGGTGTGGTTACACTGGCAGTCGTAGAGACAACCCGGAACGTAAGCGGGTCAGACTATAGGGTCGCTTTTCATTGAAGAAGCAGCACTATATATATATATGTATGTATGTATGTATGTATGTATGTATGTATGCATGTATGTATGTATGTATGTATGTATGTATGTATGCATGTATGTATGTATGTATGTATGTATGTATGCGTGCAAGTATGCGTGCAAGTATGTATCTATCTATCTAATGAGCGAATGCACTTGTGCAAACACACGTAACAAGCATTCACCCCAATCATGTACGTAGAGGAGAGAGAGAGAGAGAGAGAGAGAGAGAGAGAGAGAGAGAGAGACAGACAGACAGACAGACAGACAGACAGACAGACAGACAGACACAGGGACAGAGCGAGAAAGACACAGAGAGAAAGACAGACAGACGGACAGAAAGACAGAGACAGAGACAAAGCAACAGAGAAGAAAGACATTCAGAGATAGTGGAGTGAAGAGGATGACGGATCCCCTGCCTTGTCACCCATTTTTTTCTCTTTTAGAGAAAGAGAGAGAGAGAGAGAGAGAGAGAGAGAGAGAGAGTGTGTGTGTGTGTGTGTGTGTGTGTGTGTGTGTGTGTGTGTGTGTGTGTGTGTGTGTGTGTGTGTGTGTGTGCGTTGTATACATAACATGCCCGCTTTTTCTGTTGTGACCTGGCGTATACGTTATTATTATTATTATTGTTTTGTTGTTGTTGTTTTTTAGTAGTAGTAGTAGAAGTAGCAGCAGCAGCAGCAACAGCAGCAGTAGTAGTAGTAGTAGCAGCAGCAGCAGTAGTAGTAGTAGTATTAGTTAGTAGTAGCAGTAGTCGTAGAAGTATAATTATTATTATTATCAACATTATCATTATCATTATTATCATTATTAGTACTATTAATGTTGTCAATATCATAACTATTATTATCACCATCATCCTCATAATCAGCAGCAGCAGCAACAACAGCGGTAGCGGCGGCATCATCATCATCATCATCATTATCTTCATCATCATCAAAATCATTGTCATCTTCATCATCACATGATGATGATGATGATGATGATGATGATGATGATGATGATGATGATGATAACGCTGCTGCTGCTGCTGCTGCTGCTGCTGATGATGATGATGATTATATATAGCGCCTATTCTCGATGAGAGATCCAGGTCTAAGCGCTTTACTATTCATGCTCTCGGTCTCACGACGGTTCCTACCTGGTTGGAACCGGCTGAAGTACTGCCTGCTAGAGCAACATTCTGTTGTTTCCATGTCTATTGGTCGAGGCACTTTCCTTCCCATCAATTCCTCCGCGTTTTCACAGAGGTTGCATGTTGCGTGCATATGTATACGTGTCATACATGCCAACGGCTAAATTGTCCCTCTCTTCCGAAAACTGGTGATGGGGTTTTACAAGTGCAGAAGACGTTTTACGTGCTTTCACACACGGAACCTCGGTTTACAGTCTCATTCGAAGGACATTTTGGGAAATCGAGTCAGAACCAATGTTAACCTCGAGAGGTAAATTGTCCCTAACGGCCCGACAGGGATTCGAATTAGCGACCCCAGGATCGTCGGGATCACGATTCCGATGTTATAGCTATGAGCTAGTCCAGTGAAACTGCTCACACTGCTGACAGCGGGCACTAGTTGTCCCGTTCTGCAATCTCTTTCTGCGTGAGGTTTTGTTCTGTTTGTTGGCGTTCCTGTTTTGAAGTATTGTTCGTCAGCATTCTGCTGGTTTCAAACAGGGGTGACTTGCAGGCGGAGACTGAATCATAAGAGCAAAAATCGAAAATACCGAGCCACCAAACGAAGGAGCAAACAAAGTACAAAACGAACATGACGCGTATCGACCTATTGGGTCTTCTTCAGACAGAACACCATTCGAAACAAGATGATCGACTGTCGTTCGTCCTATGTTTCCATTATTTAAAACGCTGTAAAACGTGCCTGAGAAGATCAAACAGGTAGAAATTTGTGGTGTGTGTGTGTGTGTGTGTGTGTGTGTGTGTGTGTGTGTGTGTGCGCGCGCGCGCGCGCGCGTACATGTGTGTGTGTGTGTGTGTGTGTGTGTGTGTGTGTGTGTGTGTGTGTGTGTGTGTGTTTTAGTTTGTTCCTTGGTTTTGCGGCTCAGTGTGTGTGTGTGTGTGTGTGTTTTCTTTTTTTTTAGAATCATACTGGTTTTGAACTTGGCGAGCGAGGAGGAGGAGGGTGGTCCGTGTACAAAATCAAGGAGAATTCGTGCGCGCCGTCGGTACAGTTCAGTGTTCTTGGTCTTCATTTGTGTCAATAGGCCAGTCATGTGTTATAACGTTGCCATATTTACATTGTAAATGGTTCTATTGTGTAGGTGATGTTGGGCTGGTTTATTCTGTACAACAGAACTTGTTTCATCGTCGTAATAGTCCCGAAAAAAAAACCGTATGGGACTGGCTGGTCCATACATCTAAAACAAACTTAAAACGGTCTATTCAGCCCTGCACTTGCAAAATAGATCAATCACGCTTCACTTCGTTTGGGTTTTGTTTCCTCTTTTTATTTGTTTCCCTTTCCTTTCTCTTTTCCCTTTACTGATTTATTTTTCTTTCTTTAACTTCTTTTTTTTCCACTGTCATTCTTTCTTCCTTTTTTCGTCTTTTTTTTTTCATCTTTCAGTATTCTTTCTGTAGGGCCTACATAAGAGTTTTTTTTCGTTTTCAAAGCGGAGAGTGCAACCTGCACATGCGAACGATTCTTCGTGTGGTGAAGCACGCATGCGTTGGAAGACGAGTTCATTTGTGAAAGGAAATAGGGATCATTGGGGCCACTCCGAATGGGCAGATTCGCTTCAGAGTTGTCACTGATGGGAATGATCCATCCACACACAGCGTGGTCAAAACACAGAGAGAGAGAACACGATTTTCATGCGAGGCATGTCCGCGTGTAAACTCGTGCGCACACGTGCACCCTCCTCTCTCTCTCTCTCTCTCTCTCTCTCTCTCTCTCTCTCTCTCTCTCTCTCTCTCACGCACACACATACTCACACACACACACACACACACACACACACACGTTATACTTTTGTACTCTTGAACCTTTGTCCGCGGAGGGATGGGGAGAGAGAGCGAAAGCGAGAGAATGAGAGGGCGAGAGAGAAAGAGAGACGCAGACAGACACACTAAGAGGCATGAACAGAGAAACAAGGCTTGAGGTACCTTTGACGAATATCGTTATTAATTTGGAAACTTTCTGCTGCAAGGCGTGAAGATACTCAATCGTCATTCAATTTTCCATGATAATTTTGCGTCATCATCCAGAATTAACAGCGACTGATTTTGAGGTGTCAGAATACTTTCCACTCCATCCCCTATATGCTGGAGATAAGGGAATGAAATCCTTGATTAACGAATGGACAGACGAATTAATCTTTTACCGAAATCAAATAACATTAATGAACAATGTTTTGAATTGAGCAAAATGAGTAAGAAAAGGAATGCATAAGCAAAGGAAATCTATATTAATTTGCGATCTACATCTCCAAACTCAACTACAAGTAGGCGCCAGTTGGGGCAAAATTCTAAAAAAAAAAAAAAAAAAAAAAAAAAAAAAAAAAAAAAAAAAAAAACACCAAATGTATGGCTCTTATGGGGATTGAAAATCCACAACCTTCTGGCCTGGAATCCTCAAGATGAACCACTTGACGACAGCGGCTGGTGGAGCATGCTTTTGTAATGTAAGGAAAGTTGAGACCACGCCGTATACCGAAAATGACTTCATTAGATGAACGCTTCACCCTTGAGAGGCGCACGTCACAACTGGCCAAGGCAGCTGTAGCCCTCAAGGTCAGGACACCTCAGACAGCTACCATTTGGGGTTGAGGAAGAGCCAGTCCAGACTACGAAGAGGAGACAGTAACATGAAGCAGAGAGTTGAGAAGGACAGGGGAGTTAAGCGGAATCGTGGGGTGAAAGCGCTCGGGGGCATTGAAGACAGAAGCGCGAAGGAATTAGCTGAGTTGTTGGCGTGTGTTAGCGCTGACTGCTGTCTGCACTTTCTGTGACTGTCATTCAGTGTTGTTGTTGTTGTTGTTGTTGTTGTTATAGTTGTATCCTCATACCTCTCTTCTTCCTCAGCCACCCCGTATCTTCCGTTCAGCTGTCGCATGCATTCATTACACGTGAGTCAAATTATTGCAGCTCTGGTTTTACTTCTTGTTTCACTCAGCACTAGTTGCAGCAGTGTTTGACATTTATGGTCAGTATAGCTTCATTTAGAGCTTTTTACCCGCTAAACCAAAAAAATCATATGCGTGTAAAAAGAAAATAGATATATTTTAACTTGTTGTTAAAGGCCGTTTTTTTGGGTTTTTTTTTTTTTTTTTTTTTTAATCTTCCAACAGTGTTGTCATTTTTAGAGGGGATAGAGCGGACAGGACTTTTCTTGGCAGGAACAGGGAATTGGACTGGGTGTGTTTATGCGAGAATGAGGGCTGAGAACTAGAACAAAACTTGAAAGTCTCTATATGATCTGGGTCCAAGATCTTACAGACGAAAACAGTGTGTAGCACATTAGACTATGGATAAGGAAGAATAGGACTGGAGTAGGTTCCAGTCATCATCATCATCATCATCATCATCATCATCATCATCGTCGTCGTCGTCGTCGTCGTGGTCATCATCATCTTCATCGTCATCATCATCATCATCACCATCTTCTTGTTCTTGTTGTAGTTCTTCTCCTTAGCCTTGTTCCCAAACATGACAGCATGCCTCCATCACCACTTCCACACACACAAAAAAGCACCTTTTAATCCTTCTATAAATGGTGGTGTGAATAGCCAACCTTTCCTCTCATCAAGAAACATACCGCCATCCCTACTCACATTCCGCGCCCCACCTTGCGTTTTTTCCCTCTTTTGTGTATTGGAGCATAAACATTCATGAAACGTAAATCTATGTAATGATCAGTAACCCCTCTGTTCTTCAGCAAAGGTAGCTAAAAGGTAGCATATATCATGGAAATCCAGAGTAATCTGGTACATCGGTTGATGTATTTCGTTCGCACGCGCAGGTGGTCTGATGGTTCGTGATTCAATTTCGCCCGACCAAAGTGCTCGAGATTGTCTGAGCCAGATTTACGCCCTCAAAAGGTTCAGTGCTGGGTGAAGGCCGCCAGAGATTTTTTTTCTTTTCTTTTACTTTTCTTTTTTTTTTTTTTTTTTTTTTTTTTGTTTTTGTTTTGTTTTTTTTTGTGAACGACAGGTTTTTATGGGATGGAAGAGTAACTGCCAGTTTACTACTTCCTTAGTTGTTATTCTCTCTCTTTCTTTGTCTCTGTCTTTCTGTTTCTGTTTTCTGTCTCTGTCTATCTATCTCTATCTATCTCTGTCTTTATCTCTCTCTCCTTCTCTGTCTCTCTGTCTGTCTGTCTGTCTGTCTGTCTGTCTCTGTCTCTCTCTCTCTCTCTGTCTCTCTGTCTCTGTCTCTGTCTCTCTCTCTCTCTCTCTCTCTCTCTCTCTATGAGAGCGCAGAAAAAAAATGACGACGGGTTAGCAATGTCAGTCTCATCCGTCCTGAATCGACAGTACTAGTTGCGCGTGGCTGTGGAGAGTAAAGTGACTGTGACATGTACGATTAGTTAAATGAAACTACAAGCAGTCACAATGACAAACATAACTTGTGAAAAAAAAAAAAAAAACAGAATTGGGCTACTTAGCGCTTCACAGAAAAGGTCACAACCAGTTCACAAGATCAGCGAGGTAAGCAGGAGCATGAGTCTCTCTCTCTCAACAATCGGCGTGTTGACTTTTTTTTTTTTTCGTTGAAGTATACTGAGCGCATGCCTCCTTCGAAATTCCTTTACCACCAAAGTTTCCTCAGCAGAGTTTGATGACATTCACCGTCACTGGAACCGTTCGCTATCAGCATCCTCGGTGCCACAACGTCGGATGCTAACTGTGTGTGTCACCGGTTTCATGACGTGGAGTCGAACCTAGGTCCAGTGATGATAGTGTCAAAGGTGATGAGATCGAACACGAAATCTGCTAGCATGCTGCCCGCATGGAATCATTACCAGCACAGCATGGGGGCCTACTACCCATGATATCGCCATACAATGTCTTCAGTGCACTGGCAGACAGAGCCAACAACAAAGTGAAGAAACGAAAATGATAGGAAGGGATCCGCCTGCCAGCAAGTCCACCCTGCAGTGTGTCGGTGAGAACAAATCAAGGAATCAATGACTGCTCCGAGAAAAACACCCCCTCCCTCTGTCCCCGTGTCCCCGGAAAATCTAATGACGTTGCAAAATCACCCAAAAGCTCTCTTCTTAGCTTGAGCTATGAATAACGCCAGAAGCTAAATCTAACCATAAACCTAACCCCACCTTAAACAGGTGTACCCTATCCCTAACCCTAAGCTGTTAACAAAAAACCCCCAAAAAACAAAACAAAACAAACAAAATATATATATATATATATATATATATATATATATATATATAGATAGATAGATATATATATATATATATGTGTGTGTGTGTGTGTGTGTGTGTGTGTGTGTGTGTGTGTGTGTGTGTGTGTGTGTGTGTGTGTGTGTGTGTATTCCTACTGTTCCGAAGTGAAAGAGCGAGTTCCCTTGACTATGATATTCGCACTGAACCTAACTTCTGCATCTTTTCTCTGGGTACAGACTGTGTGGTAAAATAGAGTAAACAACAACAACAACAACAACAACAACACTGAGGTTGATCATGCGCAGGAGTTCTTCCAGAAGGACTGTTTTTCATTCCCATGGTATTTCTTTGTGCTGGGCCAGACAATGCGAATAGTGTGATACTGTATGAGATACGAGATGAAACTAAATCGACTATTGTCTAAACGTGCATGCAGATAAGCGTAAGAACAGATTTGAAGACACACTGAAAGGGTGGTGACTTCGACAAGACGAATATTGGGTGTGGTGTTGTGTATACAGGAGCTGCGATGAGCATGCAGGGATACTGCCATTAAGAGGGCACTGAAAAGAAATAGAATTATGTCAGGAATCAAGATTTCAAAGGAGAGAAAGAAAAAAAACAGAGATTTCGAAAACAAAAATTATTACGTTATCTATAGGAGATCAGATCCTTGGCAGTAGGTTTTGATTCTTAAAATGCCATAAAGGAATATGTTTTAGGATAAACTATCACGCCGTTAACATGAGATAAATAAGGATAATGTTACATCTGACATCTTTTGATATTATTTGTGCATAGCGAACTCCTGACAGTTGATTCCCTTTCTCTTTACCAAAGTGGATGTAAGCTTTTGACACAAAAGAAAGATAGAAAAGAAAGAAGAAAGAAGGAAAGAAGGAAGAAATGAATACAAAAGAAAGAAAGGAATAGAAAGCATGCAACAGTGTTGATCAATAACTGGGTTTTTTTTTTCAAGGTTCACAGATGCCCGCGCTAACAGAATGCAACAAAAAAACTGAACAGAAAAGTGACAAAAGGAACGAATTATTAAAACTTTATTTACCATACGTTTGCAGTATCATACATAGTGAATAGATTTTAACAATGAATAATAAACGGCAACAATACTGGTGCAAGAAAAAGGAAACAAACAGATTTCATCAATGTCATTTCTTTCTTGAAAAAGTTTCTTCTTCACATTATAAATTGGCCAGGTCGTAAGAAGTAACCTTTGTATTTCTTGTGTTGATTCTGTTCCATCCCTCACTCTCTTTCTTTCATTTTTTCCCCTTCTGTCTTAACGAGGTCCGTGGAGGCACTGGGAGCTTCTTCAGCTCGAATTATATCCGGACCATCCAAGACTTCGATGCCAGTAATTTCCTTTTGTTTCCTTCTGGTTGTTGTTGTTGTCTTTGTTGTAGTTGACCATGTTGTTGTTGTCGACTTTTTCTCTTTCGCCCTTCTATTTTTCTGTTTTTGTGACCTGTTTTCTTGCCTTCGTTCGTGCGCATTTTTCACTCTTCATTTTTCATGTCGTGTCCATGGGAGACGACGATCATAGGATGAACTTGGAATCGAGTTGGTCACTGAGTTGTTTATGTTCAAACACACTCGAAAACAACCAGCACGACGTTTTTGTACGGGCCGTTGGCAAGCTGGAATAGGTGACTATTTTTTTCAGTTACTCCAACATCAAATCCTTTGGCATAGGGTGGTTTCAATAAAATGATGCCCCAATGAGTTAACATTGTTTCTGACACTTTTTGCCCTACAAAGTCCTTCGAATGAGATCATACTTATAAACCCCGGCCGAGATCTGAACCCGCCACACCAGGGTCACCAGGATCAGAGTCAAAAGTCCGACGCTCTGCCAACTGAGCTGTTACAGACAGACTGTCCGCACTGTGCTCAACTGTCCTCAGCGGACACCAGCTATCCAGTCTGCCATCTCTTTCCACATCAGACGATGTTCTGTTTGTTAGTGTCATTGTATTAACGCCTTTGTCAGTATCGCTCTGGTTCAGAGTGGGCTCACTGCAGGAGGAAACTGACACATGGAATAAAAACATATATAGAGAATTATCGAACTGGCAAATGAAAGGAGGAAACAAACTACAAAATAGCCTCGACGCGTTTCGACCTAGTGGGTCTTCTTCAGTGGAGGACAAACAGCATTCAAACCAAGATATTGACTCTTTGTTCGTCCTTTCTTTCCATTGTTCGGAATGTAAATGTGTCCTGTCGGAATGAGACCCAATAGGTCGAAATACGTAGTATATGTTTTATGATTTATTTCCTGCTTCTTTGTTTGGAAGCTGAGTAGTTGTATTTTTTGCTTGAGTATTACACTGAATTCAAAATGGGGTGTGGTGGGGGACGGGGTTGAAAAATCAAGGAGGGATATGTGGTGCCTTGACTACTAAACAGTACACGCTTTTTTTTTTTTTTTTTTTTTTTTTTTTGCCCTATGTGATGTCAAAAGACCCGTGATCGTGTTATAACTTCAACGTAGCTATTTTGTGAATAGTTGTATTGTGTGTTGATTGCTGCGGTTTTGGGGCGTGTTTTTTTTTCTTTCTGGTTTTGATTTGGTTTTGATTTTGATTTGTGTGTGTTGTGTGTGTGTGTGTGTGTGTGTGTGTGTGTGTGTGTGTGTGTGTGTGTGTGTGTGTGTGTGTGTGTGTGTGTGTGTGCGTTGTCTTTTTTGTCCTCGACAGGACTTTTTTTTTCAATGTGGTGATGAATCTGAAAAAAAATTACATTGTGTGACTGGACAGCTGTACTACTGAAACTGACTTCAAACTTCCTATTCAGCAGTGCACTCGCGAAATCAATTAAGCACGCTCCACTTTTTCGCTTCCCTCGTTTCATTTGTTTTCCTTTCTTTTCCCTGATTCTTTTGATTGATTTTTTTTTTTCCGTACCCCCTATTTTTTTTATTTCTGTCTTCTTTTCCGTCTTTTTTGTCCTTCATTATTCTTTTCTTTAAGTAAGAGGGCATTTTCCCCCAAAGTGAAGTTTCAGCCTACCACACAAGTT
>JADBJO010004573.1:120000-127500 GCA_016801955.1 Conus betulinus
GTGTAAAAAGAGGGCATACGAAAGGAAATCTTTCCGAACTGTGTCATTTTATTCATTGATTGACTGACTGGTTTGCCGGTGCATCTATACCTGTACTCGATTTGCTTGCTTGCTTGCTTGCTTGCTTTGGTTGGTTGTTGGTTGGTTGGTTGGTTGGTTGGTTGGTTGGTTGGTTGATCAGTTGGTTGGATGGTTGATTGGATGGTTGGTTAGTTGGTTGGTTGGTTGGATGGTTGGTTGATAGGTTGGTTGGTTGGTGGTTGGTTGGTTGGTTGATTAGTTGGTTGGTTAGTTGGTGATTGGTTGGCTGGTGGTTGGTTGGTTGGTTGGTTGGTTGGTTGGTTGATTGGTTGGTTGGTGGGTTGATCGGTTTGGTTGGTTGTTGGTTGGTGGTTGCTTGCTTGCTCGTTTGGTTGACTTGTTTTGGTTGGTTGGTTGTTGGTTGGTTGGTTGGTAGTTTGGTTAATCGGTTGGTGGTGGTGGTTGGTTGGTTGGTTGGTTGATCGGTTGGTTGGTTGGTGGTTGGTTGTGTTGATTGATCGGTTGGTTGGTTGGTTGGTTGGTTGGTTGGTGGTTTAGTTGGTTGGTTGGTTGGCTGGTTGGTTGGTTTGTTAGTTGGTTGGTTGGTTGATTGGTTGGGTGGTTGCTGGGTTGGTTGATTGGTTGGTTGATCGGTTGGTTGGTTGTTGGGGTGGTTGATCGGTTGGTTGGTTAGTTGGTTGGTTGGTTGGTTGGTTTGTTAGTTGGTTGGTTGGTTGGTTGGTTGGTTTGGTTGGTTGGTTGGTGGTTGGTTGGTTGGTTGGTTGGTTGGTTGGTTGGTTTGGTTGCTGGGTTGGTTGATTGGTTGGTTGATCGGTTGGTTGGTTGGTTGTTGGGTTGATTGATCGGTTGGTTGGTTGGTTGGTTGGTTGGTTGGTTGGTTGGTTGTCCGTTGGTTGTTGGTTGGTTGTTGTTGGTTGGTTTGGTTGGTTCGGTTTGTTGTTCTGGTTGTTGTTATATGTTTGTTTCTTTGTTGTTGTTGTTGTTGTGATTTTTGCCACAATGACTGTGATGCAGAATGTGTGAAAGAAGCATAATGTTTTATTTCGAATCGGAGGTTGCTTTACCACAACCTGCCTACTGCAGTGAGATGGATGCACCAGACTTAGCTTTGACCGGCCTTCCATCTGATCCGCTTGGCCAGGGAGTTGGCTGTTCCCTAATGGACAAGCGCTTAGGGCTAATCCTACAGACAGCTGGGGATCAACATCAGCAGGTCCTCGCCTGTAAAGCCAGGATTCCAAATGTCTGCTTTGTGGAGAGAATGGTGAAAGAAAATGAACGACGGATGGGAAAGAGGGGAGAGTAAATATTGTATGTCCTTAATAATACATTTTTCCCCCGAGTACAACAGTTCTTATTCAACCAAACGCAACACCTTTTTCTCTATGTACAAAAAATCGTTTCCTTGCTCTTTCATTCAAATATTCATAATGGAAGCACAAAAGCGTTTGTTTCTTTGTTATTGTTTTTTTCTTCTTCGTTTCGGGAGGGTTGGTTGTTGTTGTTGTTGTTGCTGTTGCTGTTGTTGTTGTTGTGTTTGCGAATAACGTCCGTATTCCCTGTTTTTCCCGATGAAACAAATAATATTCTTTAAAAAAAAAAAAAAAAAAAAAAACGGTGGAATTAGGGCTCAAGAACGTTTGAGGGAAAGAAATAAGAACATCAAATGATGTAATTTGCAGAGAAATAAATAGATATTTATTTTTATATAAAAAAAATGCATTTAAATGCGTTCGCTACTGGTTGAAACGGCAAAAAAAATTCATTTTATTTTATTTACACCTCAGGTGAAAAAGTACCTGGGTATAGCATCATGTTCAATCATGTCTGTGTGAACTTGGGTTTGGATGCGAATACGAATATTAGGAAGTAGATGAGATAAACGCATATGTAAAAACTTTTCGCCAAAAGCTGAAAGATTATAGGACCAAGAATGTGAATGTCGTAGTGTGTTGATGTGTAAGATAATTCAAAGTAAAATATGTTTTATGAAGGAATGTCTTTGAATGAGTATTGAAAATTGTTTAAGATGTATGTGGACCACACTTAAATTTGATGAATCGAAATCAATGTTCCCGCCTCATGTCAGAATCTGTATGGACTGCCGATCTGTTGGGACTACCGTGTGAAGATATAAAGAAGATGAAACACATTTTGTTTTGTAATGTTCTGTGCTTACTAGCCTTCAGCAAAAACCTATTCCCAAAATATGTTGCTTAGGCTTTCTTGCCTAATGTCATCAACGAATAAAAACATTATATATAGTCTAGTATTGCATTTGTACACGTCACTTCAATCACCCAGTGCTGTTGTGTCGTTTTGTAACCAGTTTAAAAGACCTACTGTGCTTATTTAGATATGATCATAATCGCAAAATGTTATTGATACCCTACAGTTGTACCCTACTATCACTTGTGTATTTGTCCTGTCATGCTCATTTAAGTATAGACCATAACAAAAAAAGTGTGTTATTGATACGTCCTTTTTATATATGGAGCCATAGCTTCTGGACGAATACTCTCTCTCTCTCTCTCTCTCTCTCTCTCTCTCTCTCTCTCTCTCTCTCTCTCTCTCTCTCTTCTTCTTCTTCTTCTTCTTTCTTCTTCTTCTTCTTCTTTCTTCGACTGCATGGGCCTCTATTTTTCAAACTTCTACTAACCGGCCTTCGAAAGAAGGACTGCGCATTGGGAGTTAGATTTTTAATCATGCATGAAATAAACAGATGGTACAGTGGTAGTCCCGGACGATTGTGGGTAAACGTTTCAACCTCTCTGTTTCTCTGAAACACGACTAAGAGAACAAATTCTTGATCCGACCCCTTGGTTCCCAATTATGAAGTTATTCGCCGCGATCCTTGGATCGGAAAAGACAACGGTTTACACCTATTATTGTTTACAATCGGTTTCGTTAAATAATTGGACAGACTAGAATGATGTTACGTTGAATCACTGAGGATAGAAATGAAACTAAAGCATGAATGACTGGATTTATATACACACGTCTGGAAAAAGGTACAGCTGAAGGCGCGGGGGTGGGACCCAGAGAAGCGCTGTCCTCAACTGCCGAACAAACCAGCTGGCAGCAATCCTGCACCACCCTTGGAAGCCTGCGATGTGTTGACGTAGGGTGCAGGCTACGCACGGGGCATACCATGTAGACGTCAAGGGACATGACACGAGAGAAGCAAACATTGAACGGTTTGGCAATGTCGATGTAATGACGGATCTTGCAGTGCCAGACAGTGATATCATTCTGTGTTTGGTGACATTGACACGTTTCGGTGAAATATCGAACACAACGGTCACAACTTTACGAATCATATAAACAAAATCAACGAACTGATCGTCTGTCACGTGTGCCAGGCAATTCTAGTACCTATCACAGTCGTGTTTGATTCATACCCAACATACAGAAATGTCTTCATTGTGTGTGACTGTAGCAACTCCTCTCCACTTCGTCTTACCTGGGAGAAAATGGTGTTCAGGTGCCCCAGACAGGTCACACGACACACATTTAAAGATCTTTCAAACACCCTGAAACAGAAATGTTTATGTTTTGGCGTTTTACTCTCTGAGTTGCAACAAGTTTACAGGAACGGTAATCCCGGTGAAGCTTTACATTTCTGGATACTTACTTTCCGTAATACCCATAATAAACATGCCTCAATCAAAACAAAACGCGGGCAAATTAAATCAAACCAAAACTTCCAAGGTGTGATCAGACACAGATAAAGCAGTTCATGTCAAAACTAATAATGCAAGCACTTTTTACAACGTGGACAAGCCGTGTTGAATCTATAAAGCGTGTCACAAAAAAAAAAAAAAAAGGAAAAGGGAGGTAGGGAGGTAGTGTCTGATGGTATACAGCGTACATATTTACATACAACGCTATTAACACACTAACAAACACAAATTCTTCAAAATACCAGATTGCTGTTTCACTGCATACTAACCAGGCTTTTTTTTTTTCTTTTTAAAGACAGCTTTATAATGAGTGAAAAATGAAAAAAAAAAAACAGTGATTCAGAGATTTTGAAAGAATATTGTAGATCTGAAGATATGCAATTTTTTTTTTCCAGTTCCTGTCCACATTTTCAGTTCCTATTCATGTTTTCAGTACCAGTCCACATTTCAGTTCCAATTTATATTTTCAATTCCAATCTACGTTTTCAGTTCAAGTCCACATTCTCAGTTTCTTTTAAAAAAAAAAAAAAAAAAAAAAGAAGAAAAACGCTACTGAAGGTAAATGTCGCTATCTTCATCTTAAAACAGTCTGGTTCTTATTCTCACGTACTGTCATGAACTTTATCAAAATTGTGACACATGTCATGAAGACACGCTTAAGCATATTTCATAGTCTTTGTACTGTATAATGTATAACAGTTAGTTCGATCATGCAAACGTCCCATTCAATTAGTTCTTCTACATTCAACCTTTTTAGCCGCTCACGCTCGAAGGAAAATTGATAATAGTACGGCAAATTACCACTAATCATACAAGAAAAGATGTTCTTTTCACATCTCGAAAATGTGTGTGTGTGTGTGTGTGTGTGTGTGTGTGTGTGTGTGTGTGTTTGTGTGTGTGTGTGTGTGTGTGTGTGTGTGTGTGTGTGTGTGTGTGTGTGTGTGTGTGTGTGTGTGTGTGTGTGTGTGTGTAAATGAGGATGGTCAGCATGACTATGTGCCTGGGTACTTAAACATGACTGGTTCATCAATCAATGTTGTCAATCTTCATCAATCAATGTTGTCAATCTTCATCCATCAATGTTGTCAATCTTGCAGACTATATTGATGATACAGTGTGTGGTAGATCTGAACTAATCATATTATCGATAGGAAATATAAGAAATCGTTCTTTCGACGTAGAACTCTTTCTCTCTCTTGACAATAGCGTCCAATCAGAATGGAAGCTGGTGTCGGTTTGAACTGATCATATCATCGATAGGAAAGGAAATAAGAAATCGTCCTTTCGATGTAGAACTCTTTCTCTCTCTTGACAATAGCGTCCAACCAGAATGGAAGCTGGTGTCGGTTTCAAGGCAGTGTCGGCCAAAGGTTATTGACAGCACCTCCCACCTCTGCACGGGGTGATTACGGGTTAAAATTAATTGCGGTAAAACGAAGAGGTACAGTGTCAAACAATTACATGTTTCAGATTCCAAACAAACACTTTCACTTTCATTTTTTTCGAGCGGGCCAACGACTCTGGTGTAACGAAAAGTTTTAACTCACAGAATGGTTTAACTCCCAGGGAGTTAAACTAATCGTATGTAAATTTTAACTCCCTGGGAGTTAAACTAGAATGACTCCCACCATGTACCAAAATAACTCTACTCAGTAAAACTTCAAAATGTTCTAAAATCTTTTTTGTACAAGTCTCAACAAATTCTTGAAACATTAAGGGGGGGGGGGGGGGGGGGGGGGGGGGGGGGGGGGGGGGGTCATTTTGTACATATATCAGACTTAACTCCCACCCTGCAACAGAATGACCCCCCTGGGAGTTAGTACAGATTAACTCCCGGGAGTTATCCAGGCGTGTAAAAGTTTAACTCCCCGCCCACTACGGGTAGTCAGTTTTTCACAGTTTAGAATAACTATCCTGGGAGTAATGTGTACATGTGTTTTTTGACTCCCAGGGGAGTTACTTTGTAACAGAGGGGGAGTTAATCTGATCATGACTAAGATGACTCCCCACCCACCTATTCCCAGATGTCTTTCTGTAAGAGAATGGAGAAGGGGATTTAATGTTCATGATCATCATCATCATAGGGAAAGGAAATGTCCGTGTACTTATTCATGTGCTCATCTATGCATGTCCTCGATATTTTACCATGCCTTTTTGTACATAATTGTATGTATGTAAGTTTGTTTATACATGAATGAATGGTTTGATGCCTTTGGTAGAAATACTGTACCCTCAGTCTTTGGCGTCTCTCTCTCTCTCTCTCTCTCTCTCTCTCTCATGGATTCTATGCGACTATCACACTGTCACCCGTAAGTGAAGGCCATTACACAAATGGTGTAGAAATGGAACATGCTCAATTTTTTTCATTGTCATGCCGCCAAATTAGGGAGTGGGGGGGGGGGGGGGTTGAGAGGGTAAGGAAGGTGGGGAGAGAATGACGAATAGTCGCGACGTGACGTAAAATTGTTTGTATTGACTCGCTACGTCTCGGAGAGAGGGAAGGACAAAAAAGGGTTGGTATAGATTAGAAATTTGTGTGTGAGACACATGGGATGGAGAAGGGGGAGGGGGGGGGGGCTGTTTTTGTACAATTTGTACAAGAGGGGGGCTGCTGCTTGGGACCGATCTGATGAAGTTGTCAAGTGACTCGTCACAGGTGTGGGGTGTGCGTGTGCCAAGCTAAAAATGAAAGTCGGCCAGCCAATCAGAAAACACACACATTTTTCAATAAAATTCAGGACACGTGACTAATTCACAGAAACCAATAATATCGAAGGAAACAGTTCTACCTGACAAGTCTTGATCTGGCAAGTTAGTGTAAGAACACACACACACACACACACACACACACATTGAAGACCTAACACACATTTCGAAATAAACTTAAATATATATATATATATATATATATATATATATATATATATAAGATGTATGGGTGGTAGAGAGGTGCGGGGAGTGGGTGGTGGTGGTGGGTGGGAGTCATTCTGGTGGTATGTCAGAATAACTCCCCTGGAGTCAAACTGAAACACAGAGGGGAGATAGTTTTTTTATATTCTAGTTTAACTCCCAGGGAATTAAAATTTATAGCTGAACATTTAACTCCCTAGGAGTTAAACCATTCGGGGAGTTAAAACTTTTCGTTACACCTGCAAACAAGTTTTAGACCATAATTGGGTTCATTTCCGGCGAACGTCAACGAGCTCATGGCCACAGCGAAGATGATTCTGAGCCACGTGATACTGTCCCCCGTAACTCGGGTAGCGAATGACATACAAAGAACGAAAATGGAGATAGAAAGGAAAAGAACATGAAAAAACGCGCAGAACAAGACAATTTTGACGATGCCGTACTCATCTCGCCAAGTCACGTAGGAAAGCTCATGTTCTCCCGACTCACGGAAGGTGAATGACGTCTCTAACCATTTGTGTGGGTGCTTAAGAATAAACACTAAGAGCTTTTCTTCAGGTAATGCATTGCAGGCAGAAATGGCGTACAGACGTCCATAGAAATGGCGTACAGAGGATCCACAGAAATGGCGTGCAGACTGTCCATAGAAATGGCGTACAGAGGATCCACAGAAATGGCGTGCAGACTGTCCATAGAAATGGCGTACAGAGGATCCACAGAAATGGCGTACAGACTGTCCATAGAAATGGCGTACAGAGGATCCACAGAAATGGCGTGCAGACTGTCCATAGAAATGGCGTACAGAGGATCCACAGAAATGGCGTGCAGACTGTCCATAGAAATGGCGTACAGAGGATCCACAGAA
>JADBJO010004573.1:130000-142500 GCA_016801955.1 Conus betulinus
TTTCAGTGCTGGAGATCAGAACAAAATATTTTCCCTAATCATGCCCCGCTCTTGGCTTACCTTACGTACGTCACACATTTTTATTTACGCATGTTCACCCCCCTTCCCCCCCCCCCCCCCCCCCCCCCTCCCTCACACACACCTCCAGTGTAGCTATTTTCCTCTGGTCTATTCCGCATCTTTCTTTGTCATCCTTGAGCTCTGTTTCCATGGTGGGTCTCGCTTGGTCCTTCTCGTACTGTGTTACAATCTAAGGGTCCCCCCCCTACCTTGTCTTCCTCGTATTCTACTACCATTTCAGTTTTTTTTTCTGGGTCTTCTTCATACTCTGCTATCGTCTTAGCTCTCCCACGGTGTCTCGTGTTCTGCTCCCACCTAAGGTCTTCCTTTTGTCTTCCTCGTGCTCTGTTCCCATATAACGTCTTCCTTTGTCTTCCTCGTGCTCTGTTTCCATCGAGGTCTTCCTTTGTCTTCCTCGTGCTCTGTTTCCATCGAAGGTCTTCCTTTGTCTTTCTCGTGCTCTGTTTCCATCGAAGGTCTTCCTTTGTCTTCCTCGTGCTCTGTTTCCACCAATGGTCCTCCTTATCTTCCTCGTGCTCTGTTTCCACCAATGGTCCTCTTCTCTTCCTCGTGCTCTGTTTCCACCAATGGTCCTCCTTATCTTCCTCGTGCTCTGTTTCCATCTAAGGTCTTCCTTTGTCTTCATCGTGCTCCGTTTCCATCGATGGTCTTCCGATGGCTCTCTTCCTTTCCTCTTCCTCGTGCTCTGTTTCCACCAATGGTCCTCCTTATCTTCCTCGTGCTCTGTTTCCACCAATGGTCCTCTTCTCTTCCTCGTGCTCTGTTTCCACCAATGGTCCTCCTTATCTTCCTCGTGCTCTGCTCTGTTTCCATCGATGGTCCTCCTTATCTTCCTCGTGCTCTGTCTTCTTCCTTTGTCTTCATCGTGCTCTGTTTCCCATCGAAGGTCTTCCTTTGTCTTCCTCGTGCTCTGTTTCCATCGAAGTCCTACTTTGTCTTCCTCGAGCTCTGTTTCCATCGAAAGTCTTCCTCGTGTTCTGTTTCCATCGAAGGTCTTCCTTTGTCTTCCTCGTGTTTCCATCGAAAGTCTTACTTTGTCTTCCTCGTGCTCTGTTTCCATCGAAGGTCTTTTTTGCCTTCCTTGTGCTCTGTTTCCATCGAAGGTCTTCCTTTGTCTTTCTCGTGCTCCCCGTTTCCATCGAAAGTTTTCCTTTGTCTTCCTCGAGCTCTGTTTCCATCGAAGGTCTCTCTCTTTGTCTTCCTCGTGCTCTGTTTCTATCTACGATCTTCCTATATCTTCGTTGAGCTATTTCCAAGTAAAAGCTCCTTTGGTGTTCCTCGTTTCCTGTTGTCATCTGAGGTCTCCCATAGCCTTCTTCGAGTTCTGTTTCCATCTAATATATCAGCTGGTTTTCCCCTAGCTCTGTTTCTAATTAAGGTCTCCCTTGGTTTTCCCCTAGCTCTGTTTCTATTTAAAGGCTCCCTTGGTTTTTCCCCTTAGCTCTGTTTCAATTTAATGTCTCCCTTGGTTTTCCCCTAGCTCTGTTTCTATTTAAGGTCTCTCCCTTGGTATCCCCCTAGCTCTGCTTCTATTTAAGGTCTCCCTTGGTATCCCCCTAGCTCTGTTTCTATTTAAGGTCTCCCTTGGTATCCCCCTAGCTCTGCTTCTATTTAAGGTCTCCCTTGGTATCCCCCTAGCTCTGTTTCTATTTAAGGTCTCCCTTGGTATCCCCCTAGCTCTGCTTCTATTTAAGGTCTCCCTTGGTATCCCCCTAGCTCTGCTTCTATTTAAGGTCTCCCTTGGTATCCCCCTAGCTCTGTTTCTATTTAAGGTCTCCCTTGGGCATCCCCCTAGCTCTGGTTCTATTTAAAGTCTGCCTTTGTTTCCCCATAGCTCTGGTTCTACTTAAGGTCTCCCTTGGTTTCCCCAAAGGCCTGTTTCTATTTAAGGTCTCCATTGGTTTTCCCTAAGCTCTGGTTTCCATCTAAGATCTCCCCCAATTTTTACCACGCTCCGTTTCCATTTGAGGTCTTTCTCTCCTCTTTCTTTTGCCCCGTCGTCATCAGGAATCGTTCTTGGTCTTCCTCTTGCTCTTCCATCATTTAAGGTCTACCCTTATGTTTCATATGCTCTGTTACAGTCTGGAGAATAGAAAAGGATACTAACGGGCCAAAAAAACAAATTGTAGTACATCTGCCATCACCTGTCTGATGATTTCTTCCCTTCCCCCGGAAATCTTTGACAATGGCACTAGAATTGGCATCTTGTGGCAGCAGGAATGAAAGAAGGATGAGGGGGCAGGGGGACGTTATCCTAGAAAGTTAGACTTGGGTAGTAGTCTCATGTGAGCTGGTAGACGACGGTGACACTACAACAGTACTGGTTCTTTGAGTGAGGCTTCGCGAATGAGGGAACAAGACTCGACTGAAAATCACATTCTGGACAGATCAGACTACAAGTGTGCCATGGTGGTCAGAAGAGAAGAGAGAGGGGAGAATGAAGTAAGCGGAAAGAGAAGGGGAGGCGTGCAAGGAAAATGGAGAGGGGTTGGAATCACTGGTAGAAAAAAAAAGGAGACACTATTGACACAAACCCTGCACGCGTATGCCCTTCCCTGCTCAATAAAGAACGTTTCTTCTGACACTGTTTTCAAATGTTTTCCAAACGATCTTCCCTTGGACACGTTTCACTTCAGCACACCAAAAACCTCAAATGATTCACTCTGGCGCGGCCTCTGTGATTGGCTGAACAATAAACAGCAGAATCTGACTTCCAAAGTTAATTGTAGGTTCTTAGACGACACACAGTCTTATAAACATGTGAAAACCAGACTGAGAGTTCTTGTGTTGTCTTACAGGCGGGCACATAAACAGACACACAAACAGGACCACGAATCAGTTCAAATTCAGGCAATAGATAGTTGTTTGATCCCGTCAGCGACCTCTCTCTCTCTCTCTCTCTCTCTCTCTCTCTCTCTCTCTCACTCTCTCTCTCTGCACACACACACACACACACACACACACACACACACACACACACACACACACATACACACCAACACACACCCGCGCGCGCGCGCGCTCACACACACCACACACACACACACACACACACACACACACACACACACAGAGAGAGAGAGAGAGAGAGAGAGAGAGAGAGAGAGAGAGAGAGAGAAACGGACAGACAAAAAACTGACAGACAGAAAGACAAAGACGGACAGACAGACAGAAAGAGAAAGAGACAGAGAGACATAGACAGGTGTCCTTTAAAGGCAAACATGTTCGTAAAGTAGGCAAAAACAAGAGTAAAACAGTGTACCTCTATGTGACGTTAGCTACACGTTTTATTTTGAATCCAGTTTTCGCCTCAGCGGATATTTCAGATTTCGTTCCTACTGTCCTGCATATACGAGTGCTGGCATCGCAGGATAACATAGCTATAGCCAGAACTGAAACGTGGATAGCATGATAACATGCATGTGGTGTATGTGTGTGTGTGTGTGTGTCACGGCTGTTCTTTTCTTGCCAGACCAGACCATTTAGCTCAACCCGCGTGACCCGCTGACCCTGACCGAATTCAGGGATGCCGGTGATGCCACGCTTGTCAGATCGGCACACTTTTTCTTCTGTGAGACGTGTTGCAGAGAGCTGTGCTTGTGACCAATTTTGTCTGTTTTCCAACCTTCCGATACAACTAAATGCCTAATGTTTTGGTTAATTTAGGGTTGCCTGAGGATTATGTGAAGTCAATTTGTGTCTGTGTGTGTTTTATAACGGATTCAGATTCTTTAAAGTGTAGTTTAGTGTGTATAGTTTGAGGTAAGTGACTCATCAGTTTTCCTACAATGGCGTCTCAGCAGTCAGCGGTAAGTGAGCACCACGATTACAGTGTGCACTGTGCCAGACTGAATTCTGTGTGTCGAGTTTGTGGAGAACGCGTGTTAAGAAAGGAGAAAGATAGATACAGTTTAGTGTGAAATTATGTAAAAACTATGCCACAGAACTCTCACGTTGTTACAATTTAGACATTTTGAATGATGAAGAGGGGCAAGCAGTCTACAGCCATTTGTATGAAATGTTACAAAAAACTCATGGGGCTGAAACACGCTAGCAACCTGTCCGACTTCAAAACTACGATCGAACGTGTTGCACTTGATATTCAGAAAATGTCGGAAATCTGGACAACTTTCGATCCAGAGCTGTCAATCAGTCAGTGCAAAGCATGCAGTCACTTTGAATCAAAAACTAAAGCCGGTCGTCCCCTAAAACCGAGAGTAGGGGCCGTGAAAAGACCCGCACAACAAACTTGTGGTCCGGCCGACTTGCTAGTTGACGAAAGTGTGTCAACGTCATTCTGTCAGTCTACGTCAACCCCAGTTAAAAAACCCAAAACACTCTGCACACAGACATCACCAATCACACCGAAAACGCCGCAAGTCAGTGATGTAGCTCTATCGCCTTTCCGACATCGGAAAAATAAAATGATCTTTTTAGACTCGGATGATGAGGATATTGATAAAACCACTCACTGATGAAGAAGAAAAATTACTGACACGTTTGGTACGCAGGAAGCTGCGACAGTCAAGTGACCATTTAACAGTTAGGTGCAAAACAAGGGGTCAGCCCATTGTGTTGAAAAGGATCAGACAGCCCCGTAAATCTTCTGCTTTGGCATCATCTCCTCTGAGAAAGAAAGATCTCACATGATACAGAAGATCAGAATGAATATTTCAGGAAGCAGTAGAGAGGATGTGATCAAACAACATGGATCAGAAATCAGAAGAACTGCTCGCACCCACAGACAAAAGATTCTTGATGCTGCTGGATGTGGCCCTGTGAGAGTGACCAAAAAGCAAGGGTCTGCACTAAGAACTAGTCTGGGGTTAAGCTGGACAAAGTACAGACAGCAAAAGAGATTTCTCAGAAGTATAGGATTAAAATTTGACTGTGAAAAGAAAGAAAGACAACAACAGAAAGAAGCTATGTTTGGAGAAATTGAAATAGTACAGAGAAAACTCATTTGTGTTGATGAGAATGGCGGACAAAAAGAAGAAGATAAAACAATAGGAGAAATCAAAGACATTCCAAAGCTGGTAGAAAACCTGTTGCAGCAGTATGACAGAGAGAACAAGCTGACATGGCATGACAATACAATCCCACAGGATGAGATCTGGGTAAAGATAGGAGGGGACCATGGGGGTGGTACATTTAAACTGATGCTTCAGATTGCTAATCTCCACAATCCAAACTCCAAACACAACACTTGTCTCCTGGCCATTGTAGACTGCAAGGACAACCCAGAGAATTTGAAGAGAATCATGGATCCTTTCAAAAAGAACAGCTTGCAGCACTGAAGTCCATGACATGGAGAAACAAGACAATCAAACTGTTTTTGTTTGGGGATTATGATTTTCTGCTCAAGCTGTATGGTCTGTCAGGTGCTCAGGGAACACACCCCTGTCTATACTGCACAGCATCAAAAAGCCAAATACACACCCCACCTCACTGTAATGAAGGGAACATCACTCAGCGCAGTTTGCAGGGCATCAGGAGAGATTACAAAAAATACAAAAATTCCAAAAGAAAAATTGCCAAGCTGCACAATAATGTCATCAGAAAGCCTATCATTGACATTACACTCCACCATGTGGCACCTCCCTATCTGCATATTCTTCTGGGAGTGGTAAAAAAGCACCATGACCTACTGGAAGGTGAGTGTCATGCTCTAGATAAGGAAATTGCAGAATCCTTTGCAACTGAGGAGAAACAGGTAGAGACAAAGTCAGCCTTTTCTGACTTTGTTGACAAACTGAAAGAAATTGAAACTTTAGAAGTAGAGAAAGGGCAACTAGAATCAAGAGTAGTGTTTAATGAGCCTGAAGATGACAGCACACCCCTGAGTGTTTTCCAGCAAGAACAACAAGAACTGATGGAGCAGGTACATGAGAAAGAAGATGAAATAGAGGACAGGAAAGCACAGATTGATCTTCCACGCTTGTCTGGTCCTGTCACACAGCATTTAGATGTTGCCCTGCATCAGAGAAAAAAATCCACAAGCAGGCCTATCATGGCAAGTCATTCATAGGCAACCACTGCAACAAATATTTGAAGCCAGAGACAATTACACATTTATGTGAAAGTGTTGTCAGCAAAACAGCTGAGCTGACTCAAGACAAGGCTATCCTTCTCAGAGCTAGGAATATATCTAACAAATTCAAAATGCTGAATACACTATTCTCACACATCCACACAAAAATCTCACATCAAAAACCCATGACTGGGAGTGACATTGACACACTGGATAGTGATATCAAAGAATACATGTCTTTCTTTAGAAGAGAATTCCCCCAGTCTCGCATCATCCCAAAGCAGCATATCTTGGAAAACCATTGTGTTCCTTTCATCCGTCTCCATCATTTTGGACTGGCTCTGCATGGGGAACAAGGGGGTGAGGAAACACATGCAGTTATCAATCTGCTGAAGAGAAGGGTGTGGGGTCTAAAAACAGAGCAGGAGAAATTGCGTGTCATGATGTCAGAGCACATGGCTATTGTCTCCCCACCCTTCTTCAAGGTCTGATGCCACTGGCCCGGCAGAAGCAGTGTAAAGTTAATAAACAGTAATAATGCTCCTGTTCACTGTACATGCACTCAGACAGTGTGTGTGTGTGTGTGTGTGTGTGTGTGTGTGTGTGTGTGTGTGTGTGCACACGCGCCCGTCCCACCGGCTCCCAGTGTTTTTACATATTCATAAACATGACTATGTTTGTATTTACAAAATATGAATTCACATCTGCTAAAGATTTTAGGGTGCATATCACCAAATTATTTAATATCTTATTGTCAACTGATCATGAACTGTTGATCTGGAGCGAGAGAAGCACACATACACTTCTACAGATTAGGCAACACAAGCAGCAAAGGGTGACCTTGTTAAAAGAGACAAGTGCACAGAACTTGTGCCAAATTAATGTGTGATAAGTGGACAATTGTGGCATGGCAGTATGATGAAGTTGTGCATGGCTTTGGACAACATGAAGGAATCCCAAATGTGAGTATAGCATTGTGTGTGTGTGTGTGTGTGTGTGTGTGTGTGTGTGTGTGTGTGTGTGTGTGTGTGTATAGATCCCAAATGAAGCATGCTACATGCACATCATGGAAAAAGGCATGCTACAGGCAAATCATGTTTTTGGCTAAGGAATGCCAGGGTGAAGGATGAAGGAATCCCAAATGTGAGTATTAGCATGGTGGTGTGTGTGTGTGTGTGTGTGTGTGTGTGTGTGTGTGTGTGTGTGTGTGTGTGTGTGTGTGTGTGTGTGTGTGTGTGTGTGAGAGAGAGAGAGAGAGAGAGAGAGAGAGAGAGAGAGAGAGAGAGAGAGTGAGTGTGTGTGTGTGTGTGTGTGTGTGTGTGTGTGTGTGTGTGTGTGTGTGTGTACAAATACTATAAATATGTTCTGTTTCTTCAACTTGCATATGCTTTAATCTGTGTGCATGCAAATCCTTTACATTTCTTCTGTTGTGTTCTCTCTCTCTCTCTCTCTCTCTCTCTCTCTCTCTCTCTCTCTCTCTCTCTCTCTCTGTATGTATGTATGTATGTGTGTGTGTGTGTGTGTGTGTGTGTGTGTGTGTGTGTGTGTGTGTGTGTGTGTGTGTGTGTGTATGTGTGTGTGTGTTCATGTGTGTGTGTGTGTGTGTGTGTGTGTGTGTGTGTGTGTGTGTGTGTGTGTTTTAAGGTTTGTACCACAATGCATGTTACATGCACATCAAATATTTGACTGCTGACCACTGTATCAGTGGTAGAAATGAAGCATGCTACATGCACATCATGTAAAAAGGCATGCTACAGGCAAATCATGTTTTTGGCTAAGGAATGCCAGGATACAGTTCCTGAGAGAGCAGAACTGAAACAGTGAGTATTGCATGTTTATTTGGGGGCCTTTGTTCCATTTGGGAACTATTTGTGTGTGTGTGTGTGTGTGTGTGTGTGTGTGTGTGTGTGTGTGTGTGTGTGTGTGTGCGTGCGTGCGCGCGTGCGCGCGTGTGTGTGTGTCACTGTGTGTGTGTGTGTGTGTGTGTGTGTGTGTGTGTGTGTGTGTGTGTGTGTGATGCTTTCTTTCTAGTAAGAGAGTGTTTATATTTTAGTTTTCTTTTAAATGCATTAAAGACAAGTAAATGAAAGTGCATTTTTTTTTCCTGAGTTACATCTGCCAGCCATAAACCCCACTCTTCTCTCCTCTCACACAATATCATATGCCGGGACATCTCACCTACCCCCCCCCCCCCCCCCCCACCCCCACACACACACACACACACACACACACACACACATCCCTTCCCTTCATTTCCGCGCTTTCCTTTTCTTGCACAGAATATATAGCTAGCTGTGAGGCTAAACCTCAGGTTCCCATGTGTGTATCTGGACACTGTTGTGCGTGCAGCGAGCTCTGGGTTTCAATTTCGAGGGCCAGGGTCACCCAGCGAACTCTGCAGCTGGTTCACTGATCTTAAGCAGTGCGGGATACCGGATACCGACGCGTGTGTGAGCTAGCTGGACATGTGTTATCTATACGGCACATACTGGTGTGTCTTCGCAGAAGAGGGCACAGGCACTGTGTGTTCCATAGGTCAGCTGGGCTGGCTTGGAATGCCACATATAATTTCTTATGCGCACAGCTTACTCACCGTCTCCGATCTTTTGAAAAAGCAGGAATGTGTGTTCACATGTTCACACTCACACATGCACTCACGCACGCACGCGCGCGCACGCATGCACATAAACACGCGCGCGCGTGCGCGCTCGCACACACACACACACACACACACACACACACACACACACACACACACACACACATTTCTGCAGCGTATAGTCATACCCAGTGTGTGTGTGTGTGTGTGTGTGTGTGTGTGTGTGTGTGTGATGAAAAGGAATGAAATGACTGTGGTTTGTTTTTTACTTTATTACAGAAGAAATACAGGGTTAGAATTGTTCGCGCAAAAAAGTTACTTACTAGTTTGATGCAAAACCTGAGACTTTGGTCATGTCATGTGCGTGCGGCTGCCGAAGTTCTGCTGCATGAAACTTGCATTGTCAGTTACATTGCGCATTTTGGAACAAACAAGCTTTAAACGTTTCTGAATGGTCTTTTTTTTGTTGCTGTAGTCTGAGCAGACGTATGTATCAAACATGTATACTAACCAATGAGGGAAAATCATTTTGCCATTAAGCGCTGATGTGAGTTAGTTTTTATCAATTTTGTGTGTATTGTCATTGTTGTAATGTTGCCTAACCACTTAAAGTACACAATGTCATGCTGTTTTTCTCCGTTCTCTGCAGAAGATAAAACTAGTCGAGTTTGGTATTAAAAGAATTGTCTGCAATTCACCAATACAGTCGTCTCAGGAGCGTAAAAGTATTATATTCTTCACGACAACAACGAATTGTCAAACTGACAACCCCTTTTTTAACGGCCGCTCAGCAGTGCCGAAACATGGCTGCTAGACTCGTTGTGTAAACAGCTGACAGGCAGCGTTATGTACGGCGCAGTTAGCAAGCTGGTAGGGAGCGGCCTGCAGTAAACACTGCCTTCCCTGACCGTGACCCGCTGACCCTGACCCCGAATTCAGGGATGCCGGTGATGCCACGCTTGTCAGATCGGCACTTTTTCTTCTGTGAGACGTGTTGCAGAGAGCTGTGCTTGTGACCAATTTTGTCTGTTTTCCACCTTCCGATACAACTAAATGCCTAATGTTTTGGTTAATTTAGGGTTGCCTGAGGATTATGTGAAGTCAATTTGTGTCTGTGTGTGTTTTATAACGGATTCAGATTCTTTAAAGTGTAGTTTAGTGTGTATAGTTTGAGGTAAGTGACTCATCAGTTTTCCTACAATGGCGTCTCAGCAGTCAGCGGTAAGTGAGCACCACGATTACAGTGTGCACTGTGCCAGACTGAATTCTGTGTGTCGAGTTTGTGGAGAACGCGTGTTAAGAAAGGAGAAAGATAGACAGTTTAGTGTGAAATTATGTAAAAACTATGCCACAGAACTCTCACGTTGTTACAATTTAGACATTTTGAATGATGAAGAGGGCAAGCAGTCTACAGCCATTTGTATGAAATGTTACAAAAAACTCATGGGGCTGAAACACGCTAGCAACCTGTCCGACTTCAAAACTACGATCGAACCGTGTTGCACTTGATATTCAGAAAATGTCGGAAATCTGGACAACTTTCGATCCAGAGCTGTCAATCAGTCAGTGCAAAGCATGCAGTCACTTTGAATCAAAAACTAAAGCCGGTCGTCCCCTAAAACCGAGAGTAGGGGCCGTGAAAAGACCCGCACAACAAACTTGTGGTCCGGCCGACTTGCTAGTTGACGAAAGTGTGTCAACGTCATTCTGTCAGTCTACTACGTCAACCCCAGTTAAAAAACCCAAAACACTCTGCACACAGACATCACCAATCACACCGAAAACGCCGCAAGTCAGTGATGTAGCTCTATCGCCTTTCCGACACATCGAAAAATAAAATGATCTTTTTAGACTCGGATGATGAGGATATTGATAAACCACTCACTGATGAAGAAGAAAAATTACTGACACGTTTGGTTACGCAGGAAGCTGCGACAGTCAAGTGACCATTTAACAGTTAGGTGCAAAACAAGGGGTCAGCCAATTGTGTTGAAAAGGATCAGACAGCCCCGTAAATCTTCTGCTTTGGCATCATCTCCTCTGAGAAAGAAAAGATCTCACATGATACAGAAGATCAGAATGAATATTTCAGGAAGCAGTAGAGAGGATGTGATCAAACAACATGGATCAGAAATCAGAAGAACTGCTCGCACCCACAGACAAAAGATTCTTGATGCTGCTGGATGTGGCCCTGTGAGAGTGACCAAAAAGCAAGGGGTCTGCACTAAGAACTAGTCTGGGGTTAAGCTGGACAAAGTACAGACAGCAAAAGAGATTTCTCAGAAGTATAGGATTAAAATTTGACTGTGAAAAGAAAGAAAGACAACAACAGAAAGAAGCTATGTTTGGAGAAATTGAAATAGTACAGAGAAAACTCATTTGTGTTGATGAGAATGGCGGACAAAAAGAAGAAGATAAAAACAATAGGAGAAATCAAAGACATTCCAAAGCTGGTAGAAAACCTGTTGCAGCAGTATGACAGAGAGAACAAGCTGACATGGCATGACAATACAATCCCACAGGATGAGATCTGGGTAAAGATAGGAGGGGACCATGGGGGTGGTACATTTAAACTGATGCTTCAGATTGCTAATCTCCACAATCCAACTCCAAACACAACACTTGTCTCCTGGCCATTGTAGACTGCAAGGACAACCCAGAGAATTTGAAGAGAATCATGGATCCTTTCAAAGAACAGCTTGCAGCACTGAAGTCCATGACATGGAGAAACAAGACAATCAAACTGTTTTTGTTTGGGGATTATGATTTTCTGCTCAAGCTGTATGGTCTGTCAGGTGCTCAGGGAACACACCCCTGTCTATATACTGCACAGCATCAAAAAGCCAAATACACACCCCACCTCACTGTAATGAAGGGAACATCACTCAGCGCAGTTTGCAGGGCATCAGGAGAGATTACAAAAAATACAAAAATTCCAAAAGAAAAATTGCCAAGCTGCACAATAATGTCATCAGAAAGCCTATCATTGACATTACACTCCACCATGTGGCACCTCCCTATCTGCATATTCTTCTGGGAGTGGTAAAAAAGCACCATGACCTACTGGAAGGTGAGTGTCATGCTCTAGATAAGGAAATTGCAGAATCCTTTGCAACTGAGGAGAAACAGGTAGAGACAAAGTCAGCCTTTTCTGACTTTGTTGACAAACTGAAAGAAATGAAACTTTAGAAGTAGAGAAAGGGCAACTAGAATCAAGAGTAGTGTTTAATGAGCCTGAAGATGACAGCACACCCCTGAGTGTTTTCCCAGCAAGAACAACAAGAACTGATGGAGCAGGTACATGAGAAAGAAGATGAAATAGAGGACAGGAAAGCACAGATTGATCTTCCACGCTTGTCTGGTCCTGTCACACAGCATTTAGATGTTGCCCTGCATCAGAAAAAAAATCCACAAGAGGCCTATCATGGCAAGTCATTCATAGGCAACCACTGCAACAAATATTTGAAGCCAGAGACAATTACACATTTATGTGAAAGTGTTGTCAGCAAAACAGCTGAGCTGACTCAAGACAAGGCTATCCTTCTCAGAGCTAGGAATATATCTAACAAATTCAAAATGCTGAATACACTATTCTCACACATCCACACAAAAATCTCACATCAAAAACCCATGACTGGGAGTGACATTGACACACTGGATAGTGATATCAAAGAATACATGTCTTTCTTTAGAAGAGAATTCCCCCAGTCTCGCATCATCCCAAAGCAGCATATCTTGGAAAACCATTGTGTTCCTTTCATCCGTCTCCATCATCATTTTGGACTGGCT
>JADBJO010004573.1:147500-167500 GCA_016801955.1 Conus betulinus
AGGTGGTTTGCTTGGTTGGTTGGGCATTTTCTTCTGTCTTGTTTTGGGTTTTATTGTTTTGGCTGTTGTTTATCTCCACGTGATGCCAGCAGTGTTTTCCGACATAGGATCATTTTCAAGTCCATTCCAACACTGCGTATCATACCTTCGCTGGAAGAGACGATTCAAAACTGGAACATTTCACAGCATGCTGGCAACGCCAATGGATGAAACAGCCAGGAACACCGGTTTGCATCTTCATGACGTCAGTGGAAAAGGTGGTGATTGCTTGAATATTTGCTTGTTTGTTAGAACTTTCTGTCTTCTTTCTTCTTCTTCTTCTTTGCATTATTATTATTATTATTATTATTATTATTATTATTATTATTATTATTGTTATCATCATTATCATCATCATTATTATTATCATTATCAGTATTATCATCATTATTATTAATGTTATCATTATCATGCTTATTATTTTTGTCGTGGTTCTTATTGTTGTTTGTCATGGTTATCATTTTATCATTGCTATAATGTAAAAAGATGAATGTGCATATTTCTTTTTCTAGTCTACCTGTTCATAAAACAACAACAAAACTCGATTTAGAAGCGTATAAAAATCAGTTTGAAAAGCTGCTGATTTTCACACAAAACCTGGTTTTTCGAAATACAGAAGACGACATTTGATATGAAAACAACGGTATTGTTTTTCAGTGTTGATTTTAATGTTAATATTTGGAATGTACTAGCCTGCCTGTGTCCATTGGCATGCTCTTTGAACGAGTGAGCAAGACAGCTCGGAAGATTTTGGTGTAGTTTTTGTTAGTCATTATTGGTGCACTATTTCATGACTCTCTCTCTCTCTCTCTCTCTCTCTCTCTCTCTCTCTCTCTCTCTCAACTTCTGTTTCTTTCTTTTTAAGAATATATATTGTGTGATTATGTCCTTTCAAATTGTTCTGGCTGAATTTAGTTTTGCTTCCCTTTTCCCGTATTTTTTTTCTCTTTGATAAATACGTATGAAAGCAAAAAAAACAACAACACAACAACAAAAAAAAAAAAACAAAAAAAAAAAAAAACGTAGCTTTCATTTGGATTGGTAGAACATCCTTGAGTAACGTTTCTGACAGTCATATCAACAAACAAACAGACACAGGAAGAAAAGAACACCACAGGAATTTTCAGACAGCTGTAGTTAGTGCATGACTATCATGAGCAGCACGCGGTAGGTGAGATGAGCTGGCTTGAACATTTCACTGGGGAAAGATTCAATCGTTTTGATGAAATCCTCGGAACACCGACGCTGCCAAATGACAAAGTCAAAGACTGCGTTATGTTTTTTTTTGTTTTGTTTTTCAAACGAAATTTCATATTTTGCGACGGTGGTTGCTGTTTTCCTATACCTGATACAACGTGTGAATGTCGAGTGATACTCCACAGCTGTGGGTTCATGTGCGTCGTTATTTCTGCCCCATCTTCTGTGCCACCTCAGTGGCACTGCACCCACGCCGCTCCTTCCGACCTCGGGTTCAGTGCATGGTTATTTGGTTTTCTCCACATGCGGCTCTAAATAAGATCCATCCAACATGTGAAGGAATGATCACAACGGTTTATGTAAAGACGGACAGATATTGCTATAGCTATGTCAAAAATGTGACACCATGCATATCCTATGATTTTGTACGTAAATAGAAACTATTTTGATAGGTGCATAGATAATTTATGTGTGGAGGGGGGGGGAGGGGGTATATGTTGAACAATTTAGTAGTGGGTGAAAAACAAATGCAGGCTGACAATTTCATTGAAGGATGCAAGGGAGTGGTCAGCTCTGCTGTTCAAGAGACACGGCACTGTCAGCAGCTCAGAATAGTGCAGAACACCCTTTCCTTGGATCTCCTAACAGATGCAACCACCTACTGATTAACCAAACAATACTATGTTAAACAATCTAGTAGTTGAGGGAAACAAGTGCAGGCTAACAATCCCTCCGTAATTACATTAATGACTCGGCAAAGATTCAAACAAACAAAAAAGGGTGAAGGAGGAAGGAAGGAAAAAAAAAGAGAACGAAAAATCAGGGAAATATGAATATTAAACCCTACACAAGCAGCATATGGGAACCATTGTAATCCATCTTGAAGACAGAACCATTCATATCGCCTGTTCCAAGGCCTTTCGTCCGCTGAATCTGACTCATCAGGGAGGCACAGTTGATTATGCCTGTGCCCCCCCCCCCCCCCCCCCCCCCCCCCCCCCCCACTGGTTTCAAATCAACAAACACCACAGCCTACAATTCTGTAAGATCCCACCCACCGAGGGTTCAAAAAAAGAATTCAACAGCACCCCGAAGCAACCCGCAGATAGATAGACATATGATGTGCATGTGTGTGTGTGTGTGTGTGTGTGTGTGTGTGTGTGTGCGTGCGTGCGTGTGTGCGTGCGTGTGTGTGTGTGTGTGTGTGTGTGTGTGTGTGTGTGTGTGTGTGTGTGTGTGTGTGTGTGTGTGTGCATGCGTGCGTGCGTGCATGTGTGTGTGTGTGTGTGTGTGTGTGTGTGTGTGTGTGCAGTCCCCAGATAGATAGATACATGATGTGCATGTGTGCATGTGTGTGTGTGTGTGTGTGTGTGTGTGTGTGTGTGTGTGTGTGTGTGTGTGACTGAGGGTTCAAAAACAGAATCGAACTGCACCCCGAAGCAGCCCGCAGATCGATAGATATATGATGTGCGTGCGCGCGCGTGTGTCACCGAGGGCTCAAAAATATAATCCAACAGCACCCCGAAGCAGCTGGCAGATAGATGATGATGATGATGACGATGATGTGTGTGTGTGTGTGTGTGCGAGTGTGTGCGAGTGTGTGTGTGTGTGTGTGTGTGTGTGTGTGTGTGTGTGTGTGTGTGTGTGTGTGTGTGTGCGTGCGCGCGCGCGCGCGTGCGCCTGTGTTTGTCTGTGTGTTTGTGTATGTACCTATATACATACATACATCTATATTGACAGACATACATGCATACATACATATACACATACAGACGGACAGACAGTCGGACATGCATGCATGCATACATACCTATAGTCATACATGTATACATACATACAAAGGATTACGCCTTTGGTCCAAAAGCCTCTCATGATTAAGAAGAGTTAGGTATGAGCAAGCAGCTTGTCGTCACCATAGTTACTGTGCACGCAATCAAGGGGCGAGCAAGTCTATACCTGCTTCTCCGCCTTTCAGTACACCTGTCTCCTTGTCCGCCTTTCAGTCCATCTGTCTGCTTGTCCGCCTTTCAGTACATCTGTCTGCTTGTCCGCCTTTCAGTCCATCTGTCTCCTTGTCCGCCTTTCAGTACACCTGTCTGCTTGTCTGAATTTCTGTCGTTTATATATGTATATACATATACATGTATATATTTTGCCTATGCATGTATGTATGTGCTTGCCCGTCTGTGTGCTAATCTGCTCACCTATCTGTCTGCTCTCCCATCTGTGTGCCTATCTGTTTACCTATCTGTCCGCCTGTCTGTTTGCCTGTTTGTGTGCCGGTCTCCTTACCTGTATGTCTGCTTGACTGTCTGCCTGTTTGCTTGGCTACGTGTCACCCTGTTTGCTTGCCTGCTGGCACTCCTGTCCACCACTCTGTAAGTCTGTCCACATGCCTCACTTTTCTGCTTGTCTGCTACCAGCCTGTCGCCTCGTGTACCCGCCTGTCTGTCTGTCTGCCTGCGTGCTTACCTTTCCCGCTTCCTGCTTGTTTTCCTGCCTATCAGTCTCCTGTGATCTCGACTGTCTGCCTGGTTGTCTGCGTGTACGCTTGTCTTTTTGTCTGCCAGACATTGTCACATTATACTTCCTCTCATCAGCCATGAAGGTAAAGTACAGATGCAGTTACATGTACTAGGAGCATCTTCCTCTCTGTTGCAGCCATGCAGTTCGCATATGGATTGTGTGGAAGGAACGTCAATCTACGATTGTATGGTCCAAAGTTCTGGGATAACTTTGAACACAGAGCTGGGGGGGAAAATAGAAATGGAAATCACCGAGGAACATTGAACAAAGTTTTTTTGAGAACAATGGACATTCATTTCTGAGGATCATTTACCAATGGTAAAATTGAAAGTAAACTTGTAAGAACATTAAACGTATACACCAGGAAACATTGAACAAAGACATGTGAAAGCATTGAAAATAGACAAGTGGGAACATCCAACATAGATAACGAGGGGAAATTGACCATGACATGTGGGGATATGTGCCGATCAGGATATTGAGTGTTATGATGCTTACTGTTTCCTGTGGTTTCGAAACTAGGTCTGCAATACAAAAGAACTGTGGTGTGGAAGAGTAAACTGTCGCTGATCTAAGTAGCATGGAAATGATGTCACCGATGGGCACGAAAAATAATACAGCAAAGGCAGACTGTACAGCAAATGCCTATAGTGTGACGCATGTCAACACTCTTGTCGCATTCAAGACCTCTCCTGATGGTACAGGCATGTGTCTTGCCATGACTACATGCCCAAGGCCCCTCTACAGACTACAACGGAGAGTGGACATGCATTCCACCATGACTCCTTCTTCAAGACTTTTCTTTGGGGTAAAAAGGAGGGTAGACATGTATCTCATCATGACTCCCGAACCTAAACCATTTTACTAAGTACTGTGTGTGTGTGTGTGTGTGGGGGGGTGGGGGTGGGAGGTGAGGTGAGGGGTGAACATTCCACAAGACACATTGGAGTAGACACGTATCTCGCCACGACATTGAATTCAAGACCGTCTTACACGTTAAGGTGAGGGTAGACATGGTCAGATACATACCCACCCTCCACCATATCCTTTCCAAATCCATTCTACAGGGGTACAGTGGAGGGTGGAGATGTATCTCATCATGACTCCATGTACAAAACCATTGTGCGGGGTACAGTGGAGGGTGGAGATGTATCTCATCATGACTCCATGTACAAAACCATTGTGCGGGGTACAGTGGAGGGTGGAGATGTATCTCATCATGACTCCATGTACAAAACCATTGTGCGGGGTACAGTGGTGGGTGAATTTGCATTTCACTCCGACTCCATGTCCAGGGGCCTCGCCATGACACCCGGTTCAAGACCATCATACATATTGCAGCTTAGGGGTGGACATGTACCTCCTCATGACTCTCCGTCCAAGACCATTCTACAGGGTACAGCTGAGGGTGGGCATGCATCTCCTGTCCAAGACCATTTTACGAGTGCAGTGGAGGGTGAATCTGAATCGTCACATGACTCCTTGTCCAATACTGTTCTACAAGCTACGGTAGAGGGTGGATATGTGCAACACTATAATCCTCCATCCAAGGCCATTCTACAGGGTACAGTGGAGGGTGTATATGTATCTGACTATGACTCCTTTCTAAAACCATTCCAGAGAGTACGGGGGTGGAGGGATGGTGGATATGTATCTGACCATGACTCCCTGTCCGAGACTGTTCTAAGGAGTAAAGTGGAGGGTGGACATGTATCTCACCATGACTCTACGTACAAGACCATTGTACGAGGCACAGTAGTGGTTGAACATGCATTTCACCACGACTCTATGTACCAAACCATTGTAGGAGGTAAATGCAGAAGGCTGTGAACATGCTTGACTACCCAAGTGTCTGTCACAATACGCCTGCGCCCCGCCAGTATGGAACAGAGAAAGGAACGATGTCTCTCAGCAACAACTCGAGCAGATCTAATAAATAAGCACAACAACAACAACAACAACAACACAACAACAACAGCAGCCCTTCATATTCTGTGTTCTCTCCTTCCTTTTATTTGTGCTTTCACTCTTTCTTTCTTGGATCTCTTCGCTCTTCGCCCACATAGAAATGAGATCTGATTACTGTCGTGATTCACTGGCTACATCTGTTTCCCTGTCACAGAATCAAAAAGAATTATTGATGCACAGCAAACTCATTCAGTTTCAAACTGAGGCGACTGCAGGCAGAAATTGAAACACATTTCAAACGAATTATTATCAAGTCCTACCAAAACAACATGGACAAACACATTACAATTCAAAACGCGACGCGCTTCGACCTCTTAGGTCTTCTCCAGACAAAGTAAACAACATTCATAAACAATGAAAACGAAGAGCGAGCAGTCAGTTGTGTCTTCAAATTCGGTGCAAGATGGGCGTTGAGGGAAATTCGGTCCAGTCACTTGAGGGATCACCTGTGTTTCTGCCATTTGCCAGCTGTGTCCTGGATTCAGGCTCATCGGTTTTCACTACTTTTAAAAAGAAAAAAAAAAAAACTGAGGATCGACGCCAAGAGTGCTGACAATGAATCATTCTAAGTGGGCAGTTTTACTGTTATTCGTTGCAGAAATCCGGGATCAGGAATGTCGGATTACCTCATGTGGCTTCCCGTTTTCGCTTTTCAAGAGAGAGAGAGAGAGAGAGAGAGAGAGAGAGAGAGAGTGAGAGAGGCAGAGAGAGAGAGAGAGAGAGAGAGAGAGAGAGAGAGAGAGAGAGAGAGAGAGAGAGAGAGAGATCACACGATCACACGATATTTATTTACGAGGCCATCAGCCCATACGTAAATGGAGTTACAAGACAAGATGGGACATATATATACATATCTATAATATAACCGATCATCAATAATCAGTAGTCAACAATCCATAATCAATAATTCAATCAGTAGTTAGCCATCGATAGTTTCTTCGGACAATATTTGATAGAAATTCTAGTCAACATTCTAAAATCAATAATCAAAAATCGATGTTCACAAAGAAAAGATAGGTTTTAAACGTCATACATGCTTTCTGTCACAGCCCTTTTAAATTAATACTCTCTCTTTCCTTCGTACCCAAAGGTAAAAAATCAAGAAATCAAAGAACAAACAAACAAACAAACAAACCAAAAAAAAAAAAAAAAAAAAAAAAAAAAAAAAAAAAAAAAAAACAAACAAACAGAAAAACAGGAATTAGAACATCGAACATCAAACATCAGTCAAAATCAAAATCGAAATCAAAATCAACATCAAGATCAAAATTGGACACAAAATTTGCTTAGTCGAATTCGCCTTCTCAACTTCTGGTTTATGTCTTGGCTTTGGGTTGTGTGTTTACATGTCTGCTATGCTATTACCTATATACATATATATATACACACATACATACACACACACACACACATATATATATATATATATATATATATATATATATATATATATATATATATATATATATATATATATATATATACACATATATATACATACACATACATACACATATATACACACACATGTACACATACATACATATACATACACACATACACATACATATACACATGCATACATATACATATATATACACACATACACACACACACACATATATGTCTTACTATGCTGTTATCTATAATAATGTTTCGATTGTGTCTTCTTGTGCTTTAGTTTGTATTAGTTTGTGTAACAAGCTTACATTAAGCATTTCTACTTACTAATTAATGAGAACTCTACTTCAGAACAGCTTTCTTTTAGAATTGCATCCATATTTTATTTATTACTTAGTAAGTCTTCCCTAATGCGCATTGCGTAATAAATGTACATGGCAACGTCTCTGATAATTTCTGTCTTAGTTTGTTGCAGTATTCCTTGTAGAGTTTTGTCAGGTAGTAGTTCTTAAAATGTTTCTGTAGATACTTCTCCCTTGGTTGCTTATATTTCGGACATCTTATTAAGAAATGTAGTTCGGTTTCTTCGTTAGGACAAAAGGGGCATGCTGTTTCTGCTGTCTTATCTTTATATTTCTTATTTATATTTATTTCGCTTATGCCAAGTCTAAATTTAACTAGTGCTCTTTAAACTTTGAAATTATTATGTCATTGACATACTGTTCTAGCTGGTGTGTTGTTTTGAATGTCCTGTAGTTTATATACCTCTCGCTATTTTCGATTGTACTATGCCAGTCTTGTCTATAACCATCGATCATTCTTTGTTTGAGTTCTTTAATAAAAGTGTTTTCGTTCACCATTCCATTACTTATCCAAACATATGAGAAGCCGTATATGTCTAGACTATATTTTACTTTCCTGGCCCAATTTGGCGTTCTTTCATCTTCTGTCAGTTCTTTATTATACGCTTGTTTTGGTATTCTGTCTGGTGTCATTCTTAATAACTTAAACCAATATCTTATAGCCCTTATTGTTGTATCAATAAATAATGGATACCTACCTAATTCGCCATATAAGGGTGTGTTTGGTGTCTTTTTATATGTTCCTAATAATTTTTTGCAAGCAAATGTATGTATGTTCTCTATCACTTCATATCTTGTGAGTCCCCAAATTTCTGCAGCATATAAAAGAAGTGGTTTGATCTGTGAGTCAAACAGCTTAAAAAAACGACCGTTGTATCCATGTATCCAAGACTATACAGGGTTTTTCTTAATTCTGTTATTTTTCTTTTCGCCCTCCCTGCATACTCCGCTAATGCTATGTCCATGGATAGTTTTGTCGTTAGGGTGAAGCCTAAATATTTATAACTGTTTACAGTATCTATTCTTTCCCCTTTGTAATACCATTTTTCGTTTTTCCCCAAATACCCTCCCTTCCTGAATACCATCACTTTTGTTTTTTGCAGATTTGCTGTGAGCCCTAGGTTGTCTGATGCTTGTTGTAGATTCGTTAATTGATTTTGTAGGCCAACTGGTGTTGACGATATTAACGCTATATCATCTGCAAATAGGAGCAAAAAAAATTTCCTTGCCATCTTGGTATAATTGAACTCCGTGTCTGCCATTCTGGGTCACTCTCTCTGCTACCTCTGCTGCTATTAACAATGAAAAGATTAGGGGGGACAACAGACATCCCTGTTTTACCCCTAGTGGGCAGTTGAAAAATTTCGAGAGACTGGCCCCTCTTCTTACGCATGCCTGTACTTGGTTGTATATACCTTTTAACATTTCTAGCATTTTTGTTGAAATACCATTTTTTTGTAGCACTTTCCATAATTTCTCTCTTCTTACAGTATCGAAGGCTTTTTGATAATCGATAAAAGCAACATAGAATTTGCTTCTTCTTCTACCATATAGGCATCTGTTTATAATTGACATCAATGTATATATATGGTCAGTAGTTGCATAGCCTCTCCTAAAACCTGCTTGTTCTTTGCTAATTTTACCATTTTCTTCGGCCCAATCATATAAGCGTCTGTTTAAAATTGATGTAAATATTTTACTTATAATACATATCAGAGATATACCTCTGTAGTTTCCTGGGTTTTTCCTATTTCCTTTTTTATGCAATGGTATAATTATAGATCTAGACCATTCATTCGGAAATTTTCCACCTTCATATAATTTGTTAAATATCTTTGTCAGCAGGGGAGTAATTTTATCTATGAGTGTTTTTAATATTTCAGCTGGTAGCTCATCTACGCCTGCTGCCTTACCTGATTTCAATTTTCGTATGGCTAGTTTAGTTTCTTCCTCAGTTATTTCGTCATCTAACCCTTCTATGTTTATATCATATTCATTCTCCTGTCTATCCTGTTGTGATTCTTCCTCCGCTTGGTCGTTATCAGTCTGTGGATTTAGAATATTTTTAAAATATTCCTCCCATTGCTGTGTAGTGATAGGTGGAAGTGCTTTTCTTCTTTGTCTTAAATTTCGTACTGAATTCCAAAATTTCTGGCTGTCTCTCTGATGTTGTATTAGATTTTCATATATTCTGTCCCTATATTCTTTTTTTTCTTTTTTCTAATAGTTTCTTGATAATTTGTTCTCTTTTCTTTATACGCCATCCACCTTCTTTCATATTCTTGTGGACTGTTTTTTCCTATTTATACTATTGCACCTAGTTAATAATTGTCTGGCCTCTTTTTTGCAATTCTTGCATTCCTCATCAAACCATTTTTGTGATGTTTTGCTTGGTCCCCCTATGCCTATCATTTTATACATGCAATTCCCTGCTGTAAGTAATAGATTAGACATTTCTTTATACTTGTATCTATATCTTCCATATTTTCTTCTATTTCTTTTTCTATTTCTTGTAATATATTATTCGCATTCTCTGAATTCATATATTCTACAAATTCCATTTTTTTACTATTGTCCCATTGAAATTTGTTTACATATATTCTTTTCTGTACCTCTTCTTGTTTATTTATTTCTCTGCTTTCGATTACCAAGTTCACTGGCATATGACTGGACTCAATTCTTTCTATTATATCATATCACATGCCTTCACATTTTCGAGTAACTCAGGAGAACATAAGTAAAAGTCTATAGTACTGTTCCCTCTGTCTGCATAAAAAGTATAGCCTTTGTCAAAATCTTTCATACATAGTCCATTTAGAGGCAGCAGATTGATTATTACTGTGCAAAATTCTATCAGCCTTTTGCCAAAACCATTTACATGTGTATCTAATGTTTGTCTTAAATATTCATTATCTATATCGTCTCCGCTACCATCATCATCTTCTACGTTCAAACCCCACTCTCCTATCCTAGCATTCATATCACCTCCTAATAATATATAAATAGTCTTGACCTTCATCTGACATCTTTAATATGAATTGTTCTAACATCTCAATAGTATTTGTGTACTCTTTATCTTTATAAAATTTACTGTCTGTTGGATGATGTATAACCCGAAAAATAAGACATCATTATCCGTATTCATAGCCTCTTTGGCTATTTTAACACATGTTATATTCTTTATATTTGTTTCTATGCCTTCTGTCCATTGCTCTAATGTTTTCGTTACTAGTGTTATCACTCCCCCCGATGGTCTACCCATTTGTGTTAATTTAGTTGCGGGGCTATGGAAACATACAAAGCCTTTGAAGAAAATATCAAAATCAAAAGAGTTAAGAGTGAAGGTTTCATTTAAGCAGCATATGTCGAAAGATGTAACAACATTCATAAACAATGAAAACGAAGAGCGAGCAGTCAGTTGTCTTCTCAAATTCGGTGCAAGATGGGCGTTGAGGAAATTCGGTCCAGTCACTTGAGGGATCACCTGTGTTTCTGCCATTTGCCAGCTGTGTCCTGGATTCAGGCTCATCGGTTTTCACTACTACTTTAAAAAGAAAAAAAAACTGAGGATCGACGCCAAGAGTGCTGACAATGAATCATTCTAAGTGGGCAGTTTTACTGTTATTCGTTGCAGAAATCCGGGATCAGGAATGTCGGATTACCTCATGTGGCTTCCCGTTTTCGCTTTTCAAGAGAGAGAGAGAGAGAGAGAGAGAGAGAGAGAGAAGAGTGAGAGGGGGCAGCGAGAGAGAGAGAGAAAGAGAGAGAGAGAGAGGAGGGGAGGGACGGAAAGAGGGAGCAAGAGAGAGAGGGGGAGAGGGGGGTGGGGGACGGAAGGGGAGAGAGAGAGAGAGAGGGGGGGGGGGGGAGGGAGACAGGAATTAATAGCTTCAAAACTTCTCAGTGCCTTTCACAAGACGACGACACAGTAATATCTCCAATATAGAGCAATTTTTTTTACAAACAAGTCACAACAGCAACAGTTTTGGTTTTTGTGTGTATAAAAGGGATGCTATATTCACACTATAACTCAATACGAAAAAGGCGAAAGAAGTCTACCCTTCACCCACCCCCTTGAAAAAATCAACATATAAGCAACGATACCACGAGTCTTTTTAAACTGGCTTGAAAACAATCACATTACAATGACTTTTTTAATCAAAAAAAGTTGAATTACGAACTACAGTCTCATTGTTTGATGACAGTGGCCAGCAAAAACATATCAGATATGGCTCATTATGGAATTTCTACGGAATCAATTTTGAACGAAGATATGATAGTCAGGAGCAGGACACTACAAAACAGAATGAATGTCGTGATCAACGGTCTGTTTACAAAGGAATAGATTCATTACCACGTACATTTTTGGAACGACAGGCATGCATTGTCATTTTGGGAACTCCAAGTCTGCATTTAGTTAAAACAAATCATTGATGTCTGTTTATCTTCAACGGGATGCATTTATCCACTAAATGCGAAGAGCTATTCATTTTGGATATGTGAGACCTATCATTTATTTGAATATGACTTCCCATGCTGCCCATTTTATATCAGCCAGTTTTTCTTGTGAAAGGTTTTAAATATTATGTAACTTCTGCTTCTAATATATCCACGCGTGACTAATTCCAGCTCACGTAAGCTTATACCTACATTTTATACCCAAATAATTCCTGCCCCTCCAGTCCAGATTAAGTTATGTATCATTGGCTGTTCATGGTAATCTATCATTACTTGTTTTTAATAGCGTTAGCCAGTGATGGATGCTCACAATTGCAGGGTTTATGTGGATGTGACGCCTGTTCGTTTCCTCATAAACTAAATGATGAAGTGTTCCAGTTTCTACATCCAACATTTTCACCCAGTTAATGAACTGGTACACACTATACGACAGCCGTCTCGTCTAAAACGCAAAAATTCTTATCCAATCTGTACAATAGACGGTATCTGAACATGAAACATTTCGACAAAAACATCCACGGAACTGTTTTTTCAAACAAATGATTTCGTCCTAGCACATATTACATCAAGGGCAACGCTGGAAAGGTCTGTACTTGAAGCAATAACACTCAAGCAAGTTGACAAAAGTATTCCGATGTATTTTCACACGTTTAAAAAAAAAGCACCACAAAATCATCATAAAGTCAACTCTTCCTGGTTGCAAAAAAAAAAAAATTGCTATAGACCACAGTTTTACTTTCATCAGGTCTGACCTTTATTCTAGCTCAGCTGAATGTTTCAAATCTTAACGTTGTCTCAGCAGACCAAGCACGGTCTCAGAAAGCAAAGCTGCATCATCTGTAAGCAGGAAAGAATATGAGAATGAAAAATGACTGAAACGGGCCAAAATGCAAAATGTACACGCGAAAGAACAGACGTCAGTAACGCAGATTTTATATTCGATATAAAACAGGCAAATTCATTTTCGACAAATACGTCATCCTCAGACGTTACAAATAGTAAACAACAAATGGACAAAACAGTGTTCTCCTGATAGCAGTCAGCCTGAGAATGACTGTGTATGAACAGTAAAAAAGGAAGTGAACAGAAAGCAAACAGTTCAGGGTAGAAAGGAGGAGGAATAGAGACACAGGGAGTTCTTCTTGTTCTTCTTCTCGATCGCCTATCATATCTGTAGACAGGATTCTGTAATGAATCTGGTGGTCCTCTGCAGGGCCTCCACAGACCCGTACAGCTTGTCATTGATTGTCATTGATGGGCACCAGCTGCGGCCATATCCTATTCCTCAGACACTGCAGGTCCCCACAGTCCTGAAGAATGTGTTTTGTGGTTTGTCATGTTGGCTGTAGCTGCGTGGTGTGCTGTGGTTTCTGAGTGCACCATCCGGTTCAATAATGTACGCCATCTGGTCCAGCACCGCCGAGTTCTGCACTCCTGGGGTCCCGCCTTAGTCGCCTATTACGACATGCATGGCAGGGCAGTGGGTCTATTCTACCAAGCATCGCCCAACCCAAAGGGCTCACACAGAGAGTGAGAGGAAATTCACAGGCATGCACATACTTAACAACAATGCAAGTATTTCAATTAAGCTTAAGAATGGCAATATGAACGTGCTGTGCAGTTTTGAAAAAGAGATCCAGCAGTGTAGTTTACAAGGCGGAATGGAGAAAAATTCACATACGATTATTCAGATCACTAAAAAGCTTAACACAGACATCATCAACCGTTGATAACAAATCAGTCAGATAATCTTCACCTGGTCACAACCAAAGTGACTATGATACGTTTCCCCGTGGAATATAAGGACATAGCTAGAGAAGGTGACTTGAATGGCCCAAAACCTGTTGCCAATAAGGAAAGAACATACATCTTCATATGTTTCGAGTAATTTACGAACGAAAAGATAAAGCTCCGTCTGCATCTAACAAAATCTTCCCCCACGATTTTTCCCTTGGCTAATGAATTTTACAGAAGGTTTGCAATATATTTCAAAGTCTACGAATAAAGGAGAAACCCAATCTTCCTTAAAAAAAAAAAAAAAAAAAAAAAAGTTTCCACTATTAATTTACATGCTTTGACCGTAAACCATTAACATTCCAAGACATAAAGGATCTGAAAATTATGCACTGGCGATTATTTGGAAGTTGGAGTCATCAGATGAATCAAGTGTTTTACTCATTTACGTTGGAAATAACACCATCGCGTTCCCCATCCGTAACACCAAACGAGACATGAGAAATCAAAGCACACGCGAAGGAATCTGAATTTGTTAGATTATTCCAAAAGGGAGACCAAGCGTTTGGTTTCTGCACGCCACGCACGATGTTGCCGAGTAATTGAGTGAGCGACATAAAGGGGTGTCGCAAGTGCCGATATATTTCTTCTGTACCTCACACAATGGAGCTGGCCAACACTTCAATCTCCTTCTCTCTTGGAGGATCGTGACCTTCAAGACAATGTTCCCCATTTATAAGCAAATAGTCGTATACCATGTACCCTTGTATGCCTTCACCTGTGGCATTTTTCAGAACTCAGCCAAACTACTGTCTCGCTTCCCGGACACCAACGCAGAACGTCCTCAACAAAAGACTTGACGCCATTTCAATTTTCCTTTTGCCATCAAGGTTTCAGATTTCTTTTTGTAGAAGAAGAAGCACCAAACGCTGATTGGAGATTGGGTTTGGCTCCCAGTCGATGGATTTGTGGTTAACTTCTGTAGCATCCTTTAGCTCAAGCTGATCACTGGTTACATCGTAGATAAGCCCCTCACTGTCTTATTTCCCTTGCCTGGAATACCATAGAATATCAGATTTGATTCGTTTGGACCTACCCTCTCAATCGTCGGATTTCTTTTCCAGCTTACCCATTTTGGCGTTGAAGTCCTTGGTTTTTGCTGCTGCTGCTGCTGTGTGTGTGTGTGTGTGTGTGTGTGTGTGTGTGTGTGTGTGTGTGTTCCAGAATGTCATTTGTATGCTGCAAGTCACTGATTTCACATTTGCGGCCATCTACAAACCATGAAAAACGCCGCACTTCCAATGTAAATGATTCATATCTTCATTACTGTCGTCCAGCTTGCTGTTACGAGCGCTGTTCATGTTGTCTCGTTTTTGTCGTGGCGTCGGTCAAAAGCGGTTCCTTCCTTCAGAACGAGAAGGGGTCAAGTTTCGGTAAAGGGTCAGTTCCACGTCTGCAACGTAACTTGCCTGCACCTCGTCGTAGGAATAAATTGTCCCCCTAGAACAAAATTACCAGGTTCAAACCAGCCGCCGTGGCAAAGTGGTTAGCGTCGCGGACTCCCGGCTGGGAGGTCGTGGGTTCGAATCCCATCAGAGTCATGTGGGGTTTTCTGCCCCGACCGGCTCCTACCCAGAGTTGAGTTTGCTACGGACTCAGTTGGGAAGACTGGGACCACACAGTCGAGTTTCATCCACTTAATGGATGCGTTTCTGAGAGTGTTGCTCAAATTTCCTTACCAACACTGCAGGTGCCTGTATCTCTCGGGCCTGGTTGACGCCCGGATATATTATGAAAGGAAGCGTAGAGTACAGCCCTGTCACGTAGTCTCTCAGACCGAAATGGAAATCCGTAGCATCATCTTAATCATCCTCATTCTCATCGATCAGCATTAAAAAAAAATGTCTCAAATTCTGTGGCCCTTCATGCCCTGCTCTCATGGTGACCTCAGTTTCGATATCCTCTCCGCGTCTGTGGCCTTGGTTTGGTTCCGTCGGGGTCACGGTATCGGCGGGTCCATGGGGGCTGTCGTTGGACAGACGTGGTGGCGCCCTCCGGGGGGGAGAGCTCACTCACGCCGGCTCAGCGACTTGACATTGACTACCCCCTGTGGATTGCTGGTGCCGGGGCTACGGCGGGGCCGACCGGGCTGCAGCTGCGGACAGGTGTCGGAATGAGCGGCGTGGGTGCACTGCGTCTGAGGCGGTGCAGAGGTTGGGACAGCAAAAAAAAAAAAAAAAAAAAAAAAATTACCAGGTTCAGTTGAGCAGAGCACTGGCAGGGCGATAAAGGATGTCGATATGTTTTTGCGTTGTTTACAATACAATGATCCTCTTCCAAAATGGATGCTCGATGGTTTGGACAGACGTCCAGCTGTGCCGATGGCATGGCGACTTAAAAAGCTGGGTCTCCAACACGAGAAATGGTGTCAGAGTATGAGGGAGAGATCGACGGAGGAAATATATGGGGGACGGGAGCAAACGACAAAGACTCAAAACAGAATTATTAGAATGATTGCGCGTACGCGCGCGCGCGCGCGCGCGCGCGTGTGTATGTGTGTGTGTGTGTGTGTGTGTGTGTGTGTGTGTGCGTGCGTGCGAGTGCATGTGTCTATGTGGATAGATAGATACATGTATGTGTGTGTGTCTGCCTGTGTGTGTGTCTCTGTGTGTGTGTGCGCACACGCATGCGCTTCTCTGTGTGTGTGTGTGTGTGTGTGTGTGTGTGTGTGTGTGTGTGTGTGTGTGTGTGTGTGTGTATGCGTGCGTGCGTGCGTGCGTGTGTGCGTGTGTGTGTGTGTGTATGTGTGTGTGGGCGCGCGCGCACGCGCGCGTGAGGGAGAGACTAGGAGAGAAAACGACACAGAAACACACACACACACACACACACACACACACTGGGAACGTACTACAAACATAGAGAGACGTAGCGGAAGCAATCTATGCAGAAACAACCCCATTCTGCGGGAACATCACATCGACCCATCGGAAAAGTGTAACGTGCTGCCATCCATTCCACTTGATATCCTACCCATTCGCCCTGCAGCCTAAAAGCTTTCTAAACTGTCCTGCAAAGCACCTAAGTACATTGTTCCGGGCTGTTTCCAGTGACAAAAAATAACGACCACAGGAACATACGAATCACCAGGTTTAGATGTCAGTCTTTTTACTGCATCTAGTCAACAAGTGCCATCACCTCCACGAACCGGAAATGTGACTCGTACAGTCTGAAGGTTGTTTTACATAGACATTATGACGGTTTGTTATATGTACTTTTACAATGTTCCCTATTTGATCCACAACGGTAAGCAAGCGAGTCTATGCCATTCACAACTTTTGCTTTCGTTGCGTGTGTGTGTGTGTGTGTGTATGTGTGCGTGTGTGTGTGTGTTCGTCTTCAATAAGTCAGGCCTGGCAGAATAAGAAATGTTGAGAAAAAAAAAATCCAATCATTCCATGCTTAAAGACGTGACTGAACATTCTGGACATACGTCTGTGATCAGCGTTTCTTTGTGACAAAAATCCGTATTACAAAAATATCGCATTTTTCAAAGATTACGATCTCTTACAACTTTTGCTTTCTACACAAATAAAAGTGCTTTTTAGTCATGCTTTATACACAAACTGGGACCAAGTCCAAGTTACATTTTGTCAATATTCGACCATCTGTACACAGCAGAGCTAACGAAAGAAAATGACGTGTTGTTGAAAATAGAAGAAATAATGTAGACGTCACGTGCACCAGAAAGCGTCATACATGCCATAAGAAGAACTGATGACGCACGTTTTCAATACGTAAGCGACCTGCTGGCTTAAAGGGAAAAGGATCTGAGACCACATCGTCTCGCAGAAGCAGACCTCTTGGGTGAACTTTTCACCTTGAGAGGCGCACACGTGATCGTTGCACAGCAGGCAGAGAGAGCAGTAGGAATCATAGCAAGGCTGTGCTGAGAGAGAGAGAGAAGAGAGAGAGAGAGAGTGATAGTGGCAACGAATTGAAACAGGGAAGTAGAGGCAGAGGGGAGCAAGTGTGTGTGGGAAGGTGGTGGCGCCGCAGGTCGCTGAAGAAACTAGTGGTCAGTGTAGGTGTGAGAACGTGTTAAGTCAGCTTCTTGTAGCAGCGCTGACTGCCACCTACGCTTCCTGTTTTCGTCATCAGGTGGTGAAGCAACAGGTGTGTATACTCACACTTCCCCACTCACCCTCTTGTGTTCACTTTGTTGTCACGTGCATTCTCTACACGTGAGTCGAATGTAGGCAAATTGCCTCTTCATTTCTTACTGTGCATAACCATATCCTCACGTATGTTGTCTGATCTTCAACACCTTCGGGTGGCTTCACCCCCATGGTGCTCAGTCTGGCTTCTTACTATGCGGTCAAACCCAGCATGGCCTTGTCTAGGCCACAGCTCTGGCGGACTACAGGTAGCAGTTAATGTCCATTCGCCATGAGGCAACCCACCCTGGGGAGACACTGCACCACCGTCCGCTGACGTTGGTGGCGTTTGGTAGTTCTTGTTCAATTTACCACACACATGACTTCGTTTACAAATAATTAAAAAAACTTGAAAAGCATGGGCAAAGCTGCTGTCTTCATGTGCCTCGTCATTGCCTCGAGCGGATTCTCCAAGACCATCCTCCAGAACAGAAGCAAAGGACACAAGTGCAGGCAGGGAAACAGATGGCCAGACAGCATTACTAGCAGAGCCTGGAAGAGCTTTACCACAACCCAAGCACTTGCTCACAGCCGGTTTAGGTGGAGACAACTCCTATAGCGTTCATTATTACAGTGACCCCCACGGCTATGACCCTCGTGGAGTCCGGGAGTACTGATTCTGAGAGTGGCTATCTTGTCAATTCTTCACAGAATACTTCATCTGTCATTCTTGTGTTGAAGCGTATACCTAGCCTACTGACATTAATGATGGATGCGCGAAAGCCAATAGGTTAATGATCGTGGTGGGTATTAGTGTGTAGTTGCCAGCGAAATTCACTCTATCTTTGTCACAATGAAATCTACTCCCGGCTAGTGTTTGAGTTTCTCTCCTCCCAGTCTGGTCTTGTGATCTTCATGTGTAGCGACATCTCTGAACAATTGTCTCAAGTCAACTACCTTCTCTATGTCCAACACGTACACAATAAGCTGGTGAGCAAGTTCTTCACTTTATGCACGTCTAAAGTAATCAATATAGGGATATCTCTGAACAATTGTCTTAAGTCATATACCCTCTCTATGACCAACATATACAAAATAAGTGATAAATAAGTTCTTCACTTTACGCACCTCTAAAGTAATCAAAAGTTTCATGTCCCAGTCATGGTGTTCTACTGTGAAAATCCAAGGACTGACGCCTCATTGATGTTTTTTTTTTCTTCTTTTCCCCTCCCCCTGTGCGCACCAATAGAAAGCGAGGTCATAGGTCATAGGTAATTTGGACTTTGACCCGTCTGGCATGTGGCTTCCAAAGTGAGTGCTCTTAACTCATGGGCAAGCAGAAAATGGTTAGTGGTCCCCATCTTCCTTTAGGATCCAAGCAATCTACCATGTGTGCGATTCTTACCCAGGGCCTGGGATAACTCTGTCTCTCCTGGCTTTTGTTTTCCAAGAAAGTGGAAGAGACTGCTGTATGACTGAAGAAAGCCAGAATACGAATGAATGCACTAGACTGTGCAAAATACCGCTGATTTGATTAAATATCGCAAAAACAAACCAGTAAAATTTCAAGAAGTGTGTCATCTTCAGATGCTTGAGCAATTGACGCAAAGCACACTCTCCAGGCTGCAGTTAGCGTAAGAATGACAACGCATGTGCATTTGATTTGTTCTGCATTGTGAATTAACTGGAGGTGACTTGACACGATTTTGCGCTATTTGTATTATGAATAACTTTACAATACTGATCACCGAGCAACAGTCCTGCAAAAGGCAAAGAAAAAAAAACAAATCAAAATCAATGATGGAAAGAAAAATCAGTTATGTTGAACCTAAGTTATCCGAGTTATATCTAGGTTCATGGCAGTATGACTAAGAGCTAGATGAAGTTACATTTTTTTTTTTCTCTCAAAATAGTGCTATTTCCGTTTCAACACAGGTTTGAGCCGTCAGTAGAAGAATGGAAAGGAAACGATTACCGCACGCTTTGGTACCTTTATGTTGTATCTGAGGCATGTGCACACTACATACTGAGTAAACATTATCACGTTAATTATTGCTTCATTTGACCCGTAAACATCGGCGTCTCTTTTGTGTGTGTGTGTGTGTGTGTGTGTGTGTGTGTGTGTGACGGGGGAGGGAGGGGGTATGTGTGTTTGTGTTGT
>JADBJO010004573.1:172500-194072 GCA_016801955.1 Conus betulinus
TGAATGAAGTGGTCTGCCTTGTGAAAAAAAAGGCAGACAGCGGACAAAGTGATTCTATCAGAACAGAAGGTAGACAGTAAATAAAGAGGAATTCCTTGTCAGAAAAAGGTAGACAGCGAATTTAAGTGATTCTCTGTGCTAGAAAAGAAGGTAGACAGTGAAGAAAGTGGACATTTTTTTTTTTTTTTTTTTTTTTTTTTTTTTTTTTTTTTTTTTTTTTTTTTTTTTTTTAAGAGAAGACACGTCAAGAAAGTGGACATCCTTTTTTTAGGGGGAAAAGGTTGTGGACAGTGAATAAAGTGGTACTCTCAATCAGAAAAGAAGGTAACAAAAGCAGGTAACAGGTGAACTAAGTGGAAATCTTTGTGAGAAAAAGGAAGACACCTGAAGAAAGTGATGCTCTCAATCAGGCAAGAAGATTGCCAGTAAATAGAGTGTCATCCTGAGTCAGAAAAAACAAGGGAGGCTGTGAATACACTGGTATGCTTCGAGAGACAAGATGGTAGATGGTTAATAAGTGGTACCCTTTGCCTGAAAAGAAGGTAGATGATAAACAGAGTGGCATTCTCAATCAGAAATGAAGGTAGAAAATCCAAAAAGGGGTACTCAAATCAGAAAAAAAAGGTGGATTGTGTGAATAAAGCAGTATTCTGAATCAGAGAAATGGTAGATGGTGAATTAAGTGCTACTCTCAATAAGAGAAGAGGTAGTCAGCAAATAGAAATGCTATTTTCAATCAGAGGAGAGGTAGACAGTGAAAAAAAAAAAGTGGTATTCTCTCTCAACAACAACAACAAAAATAACCAGAGCCGTGTTCTCGATGGTAAAAAAGATGTAAAACAGGTATCTCAATCAGAAAAGAAGATATTCTCAAAAAAAAAGAAAAAGAAGAACATGGCTAATAAGGACGTATTCTAAGACTTAAAAGAAGACAGCACATACAGAGGTATTCGTGATCAAAAATAAAGACAGGAAGGAAAGGGGTGTTCTCAGACAGAAAACAAGAAGGTAGCCAAAGGGATAATCTTAATCAGAAAAGACAATGACCAGTAAGTAGGTGCTCTCAAACAGAATAGAACACGGCAGAGCAAAAGATTCAATAACAAAAAATAATAATAATAATAACAAGCAAAAAGAGATATTCTCAATCTTGCACGCCACGATTCACATACTTCATGTTTTCTAGTCACAGATGTTTAACAGCAGACTGACAGAAATCATCGATGTACAGCCAAAGCGGTCGAGTCATTCAAGGAATCAGAAGTATTCTTGCCACTTGCCACCTGTGTCCTTGATCAATGCTTATCCATTTCAGCCAAATGCCCCCTAAGGACCCATAACAAGAATACCGGCGATAAATCCTTCCAAAATGACAGTTTGGCTGTGATTTATCGGGAAAAGCTGGAATAGGAAAGCGGATTTTACCTGGCGCAGTCTTCAGACTCTCAGCTACGCGCTGAGAGAGCGAGAGAGAGAGAGAGAGAGAGAGATGAGAGAGAGAGAGAGGAGGAGAGAGAGAGAGAGAGAGGAGAGAGAGAGAGAGGGAGAGAGAGAGAGAGACAGACAGACAGACAGAGAGAGAGAGAGAGAGGAACAGGAGGGGAGTGCGGAGCTAGTTACTTAGTTACGTTTTAATCTTTTCAGTTCATAAACAAGGCGAGTCCGTTCACATCTCTAAACGCCGCACAGTGTTCTTGGCAAGCAAATCACAATAAACAACGAGCCTGCGTGTGTGTGTGTGTGTGTGTGTGAAGAGTGTGTGTGTGTGTGTGTGTGTGTGTGTTGTGTGTGTGTGTGTGTGTGTGTGTGTGTGTGTGTGTGTGTGTGCATGCGTCTGTGTGTGTGTATATATGTGTGTGTTGTGTTGTGTGTGTGTGGCGTGTGTGTGCGCGGCGCGCGCGCGTGTGTGTGTCTGTGTGTGTGTGTCCGTGTATGTGTGTGTGAGAAAGAGAGAGAGAGAGGGGGGGGGGAGGAAGGGGGGGGGGGGGGGGCAGACAGACAGTGGCAGAAAACAGATAGACAGGCCAACAGACAAACATAAAGAGAGGGTAAACGGAACTGTGGAATGGAAGAGAGAATGAGGAAAGAAATTTAAAAAATGTATAAAAAAAAAAAGAGGGGGTAAACTTGTGTACTTAACTAGCTGTACGCACTCGATTTTTATTCGATTGGGTATTGAACTGGATGGCTGCATTTGAAATTAGTCCGGTTTTTGTACGGTTTTTTTTTTTTTGTTCGTTTTTTTTTTTTTACGTGTTAACTGGATCAATGCATGGCAGGTTTGTTCAAAGTTGTGTACATAATACGTGTTTTTTTTTTGGTTTTGATTTGTCGTTGTTGTTGTCGCTGTTTTGAGTGAGGGTTTTTTTTTCCCCCACTTGTAACAGGAAGAATGTATGAATCTTCGCTGTTCAGAATTTGTTTTCGTTAGTATTAGTTATGTCGGAGATTCGGTTGTGACCGGGACGCTGCCTGCGAATGAACTTTTGCGTTGTATTGTAATGTACTGTACTGAACAGCATACAGCATTTGTTATTGTACTGTACTGCTTTGTAGTGTGCCTTTGTGTCATTCGTTCTGCTCGGCGCGGAAGGAAATGCTCACCACAGATAAATGTATCTTACAGCACTTACGTTTTGTTGTTGTCCTTCAGTCTTTCGTGGATTTATCCGTTGATTCATCAGAAACCCCGACTAAAAGACAAAAAGGGACGTGTTACTCGACCCCACCCCCCCTCCCCCCATTACTCACCTGTATCCGCCCCCCCACCCCCCCTCCACACGTCCTACCCTCATCGTGTCCCCTCCCCACCCACGCATACTCACGTACCCTGTCCCCCCCCCGCGTCCCCCCCCCCCCCCCCCCCCCCCCCCCCCCTCCCCAATACTCATGCCTGTATCCGTCTCCGCTCCCCCCAATCCCCATACACCACACGTCACGCACCCTTCATCTATGTCCCCTCCGCCCCAAATACATCATCCATGTCGCACCTTTCATCCGCTCCCCCTCTCCCCAATACACCCACCATGCCGCACCTTTCACAATCATCCCGCCCTTCCCCCTCCCCAATAAACCCACCATGCCGATCTTCATCCGCTCCCCTCTCCAAAATAACCCACCATGCCGCAACCTTCATACGCTCCCCCTCTCCCCAATACACCACCATGCCGCACCTTTCAACCCGCTCCCCCTCTTCCCCAATACACCCACCATGCCGCACCTTTCATCCGCCCACCATCTCCACAATACACCCACCCATATCCGCTCTCCCGCTCCCACTCTGCCCCAGTACACCCACCCACGCCGCAAACCCTTAAAATCCGCTCACCTCTCCCCAATACCCCTACCCCCAGTACACAACCCATGCCGCACTCTGCAACAATTACACCCACCCACGTCACGCCCCCCCCCCTCTCCATGCCCCAATACACCCCCAACCAACGCCCTTACGAATCACATTGCCCCAAATACACCAACCAGTCACGCCCCTTCTGCGCTCACTCTCCCCAATACACCACTCCACGTCAGCCCTTGACCCTCACTCCCCACCAATACCCACCCACGTCACGCCCCTTCACTGCGCTCCCCCTCTGCCCCAATACAACCACCAAAGTCAACACCTCTCAATTCCGCCATCTGCCGCGCACCTTTCAACAAATACACCATACCCACGTCAACGCCCTGCTCCCCCTCCTGCCCAATACACCCACCCACGGTCACGACCCCATCTTCGCTCGCACTCTGCCCCACCTCACCAATTCATTGGTTTTCCCGCCCTTCTCTCCCCATCCCACAAACACCAACCACCCGCTCACGCACACATCCGTCTCCCCGCTCACCCACCTCCTCATCCGTCGTCCCTTCTTTATTCCCTCGCCCAAACCCACCTCATGGGCCGCATCACCCCTCGCCCTTGTTCCCCCCCTCCCTGCATGCCGCACCTTTCATCTCCCCATCCTCCCCAGTACACCCCCTCATCGGCTTCCCAATACCCCCATACCCCCCCGGTTGCACTTCTCATCCGCTCCCCCCTCTCCCATCGTGCCCCCCTCCCCTCCCAATCGTCCACCCACCTCATTCCGCCTTGCCCACCCACGCCACCATGCCGCTCCTCATCCGCTCCCCCTCTCCCCAATACACCCCACCATGTTTGCATCGTATCCCACCTCTCATGCCGCACCTTTCCGCTCCACATCTCCCCTCGTACACCCCCCATGCTCTTCGTCAATCACCTCTCATCCGCTCCCCCCCCTCTCCCCCAATACACCCACCATGTTGCACTTCCGCCCCTTTCATCCCCAATCCCCCCATCTCACCCCATCGTCATCCCATTCCCACCCCCCACCATGCCGCACCTTCGCTTCGCACCCCCTCTGCCACAATATGCCCCCATCCGCTCCCCCCTCCCCCTCTCCCCAATACACCCACCACCCACCTTCATTCCGCTCCCCCTCTCCCCAATACACCCCACCCACGTCACGCCCTTTATCGTACACGCACCCCAATACCCGCACCCACGTCACTCCTTTCATCCGTCTCCCTCTGCACAATACTTCCACCACGTAATGGCCCTCTCTCCGCACCCCTCTGCCCAAACCCACGTCGTCACGCCATCAGTCCATCTCCATCTTTGCCCCTGCATGTCCATCCGTATCATGCATGTCCTGCATCCATGCCCCATATGGCCTCAATAGGCCCACCCACGTTCACCCGCTTCCCCCTTCCTCCACGTCACGCACTTCGTCCGCCCCGTCCTGCCCCAATATGCCCACCCACGTCACGCCCTTTGTCCACCCCTCTGTCCCAATATGCCCACCCACGTCACGCCCTTTGTTCCACCCCCTCTGTCCCAATATGCCCACCCACGTCACGCCCCTTTGTCCACCCCCTCTGTCCCAATATGCCCACCCACGTCACGCCCTTTTGTCCGCCCCCTCTGCCCCAATAGGTCCACCCACGGTCACACGCCCTTCGTCCGACCCCCTCTGCCCCAATAGGTCCACCCACGTCACGCCCCTTTTCTCGCGCCCTCTCTGCCCCAATAGGTCCACCCACGTCACGCCCTTTCGTCCGACCCCTCTGCCCCAATAGGTCCACCCACGTCACACGCCTTTTCGTCTGCCCCCACTGCCCCAATAGGTCCTACCCACGTCACGCCCCTCGTCGACCCGACCCCTCCTGCCCCAATCAGGTCCACCCACGTCCCGCCGTACATCCCGTCCGACGCCCCCCTCGACCCCCCTCTTCCCCCACGCCCCACGCCATTCACTGCCGACGCCATTTCACGTCTGCCCCATATGCCCCAATAGGTCCACCCCACTGCCACGGTCACGCCCTTCGTCCCACCTTCGTCCCGACCCCTCTGCCCCAATAGGTCCACCCCCGTCCACGCCCTTCTTCCGACCCCTCTGCCCCAATAAGGTCCACCCCACGTCAAGCCATTCGTCTGCCCCCTCTGCCCCAATACGCCTTCCATTGTCACATGCGCCCTGCGTCCATGCCCCCTCCTGCCCCAATTGCCTCACCAAGTATGTCACCAACAACACACCCTTCATACACGTGATGTGATTCATATGCTACCTCTGCTCCAGTACTCCTGTCCACGTCAGACCCTTCATCTGCCACCCCCCCCCACCCCAGAGACCCCCCCGCCCCCACCCCCCTCCACAGTCCAACACATTGTCACGCCGGCCCTGATATTGACGCACGCTCCCCCCTCCCCCCCTCCTCCCCCCTTTCCCTGTACCCCTGACCTACATCATTACCTGACATCCATGCCCCCTAACCCCCCCACCTATGTGAAGGCCCCAAAAATCTGTACTCCTATCAATGTCGCACCCCCTGCACGTACCCACGCCCCCCCCCCCCCCCCCCTGCCCCCCCCACCCCTACGGTCCAATGCTATCCCCACCAATGCTACATCCTACATCCGTGGCCCCCATTCCCCCACCCATGTCATGCCCGGTATTTTGCACCTCCCCTCCCCCTCATCCCTCCCCCCGTGCCACGCCTGCGTCCGCGAGCGCCGTAGCGCCAGTGTCCCTCCGCCGTCCATCACCAGTGTCCTCCGCTTGATCCTCGTCCTCCATACCCCGCCACCAACCTATTCGTTCACTGCATCCGCGATACCTCCTTACACTCCTCTGCATGTGGCCGGCTGCACCTGCCGTTCCCCATGGCACAAACGCGGACTTCCACCTTCCCCAAGTTCCCTTACAGGTCCTTTCCAATGAGACTATAAACCGAGGGTTCCGTGGTGTGTGAACGCACGCATAACATCTTGCACACACGTAAAATCCCATCACCAACTTTCGGAAGATTTTAGGCCAGTTTGTATCCGTTGGTATGGATGACAACGACGTTACACATAGCATGCACCCTGCGTGAGATATGGAAAGAATGAAGGAAGTACGGAAAATAGAGTGAACGATAAATAAAACGATACTGACTGGATGACACGGGAAACGACTGAATGAAAGCGCCAGCTGGCAGCTTTTCAGTCGGGCACTAAACCCAGGTAGGCAGTAAGCCCGTTGTGTAAACAAGTGTGGATTGTAAAGCGCGCTTAGAGCTTGGTCTCTAGCCGAGAATAGGCGCTATATAAGTATTCATTATTATTATTATTATTAAGTACGGCGGGCCCACGGTCGTACTCTGCAATACTCTGCATTCGCCGCCCGCCTCCCGCATATGCCCCATAGCTGTCTTTTTGCCCTACTGGCACGCACGCGCTTTTTTCCTTCTCCCTCTCCCGCCCTCCCCATCTCGCCTATCATTGTCGCAGCTGCATTAGTTCTCCCCCCTCCCTGCCCCCTCCCCCTCCCCAGCCTGCCCTTCCCCCCAACACCCATGCATTAGTGCTCCCCCCCCCCCCCCCCCCCCCCCCCCGCGCCCTCCCCACCCCCTGTAAACTCACCCATGTAATGCCCCTGTGTACACTTTCCCTCCAGCCCATTATGCCCCACCCCCTATGTGTATCCACGACCACTATCTCCGCATCTCCCCCCCACCCCCCTTCTTCTTTATACCTATCCATTTCAGCGCTGCACCAATCATTTCCCCCAACCTCCACTCCAACCCCCTCCCCCCCAACACCCCACCCCCCCCCCCCCCCCCCCCGCGCCCAGCCACGCCCCCCCCCCTTCCAGTCCCACCTAGCCAATGTCATGCTTTGCATCCCGCGCCCTATGCTCTCCACGCACGCCCCATGTCACATGTCACGCCCTATATCTGTGTACCCCCCTCGAACCCCGACCAAAGCGAAAGCGCTGTACGACTCCTTGCATCCACGGGGCCGGCCCCAATATGACTATCCGTGTCACATACACCTTGCATCCACGCCTTCCCAATGATGACTATCCGTGTCACATACACCTTGCATCCACCGCCCCAATATGACTATCCGTGTCCACATACCACCTTTGCATCCACACGCCCAATAATGACGTACTATCCGTGTCACACCTACACCTTTGCATCCACGCCCAATATGACTATCCGTGTCACATACCCATACACCTTTGTCACATAACATTGCATCCCACGCCCCAATATGACTATCCGTGTCACATACACCACCCTTGCAATCCACTGCCCCCAATATGACTATCCCTGTTCACATACACCTTGCATCCACGCCCCAATATGACTATCCGTAGCCGGTCACATACAACCTTGCATCCCACGCCCCAATATGACTATTCCGTGTCCACATACCCACCCTTGCATCCACGCCCCAGTGAACCCACCATGCCTCGACCTTCATCCAAGCCCACAGCCCTTTGCCCCAACAAAGACAACCCGTGTCACGACTATGATCCGCGCGCCCCCCTCTGCGCCAAAAGCCCACCATGTAAACGTCCGGCCATTTCATCCCGCCCAAGAAAACACCCGTGGTCACGCCCCTTCATCAGCGGGCCCCCTGTTCCCTTACACACCCATCCACGCCACGCCCTTCATCCACGACGCCCAGCACCCACAGTGCACCCTGGATCCACGTCCGCTGTACCCTCCACAACGCTATATAAAACCGTTCGCTCCTCCCAACTCCTCCGCTGTACAACAGATCGCTCCCATCCACTCTGCTCCGCTCCCATGTACCACGCACCCCCGCCCCAATCAATGTCACACTCTGGGGTCCGCGACACGCTTCCCTTCCCCTGCCCCTCATACCCTCCACCTCCCCCCCCCCCCGCCCCCTCCCCTCCCCCCCCCCCCACCCACACACAACACACACACGTTTTGGCCATTATCCGTGTCACTGCTTCTACTTATGATACCGTCCTTCCTCACCCATTACGCCCCACGCACGTGCATCCACATCACCTTTCCCTCGCCCCCCCCTATCCCCACATCTATTCAATCCATTGCTCATGCTGCATCAGCTCCACTCAACTCCCCTCCTCGTCGTCCGTCCACCCACGTCATGCCCATTATACTCGCCTAAAAACACCCACACCCAAAAACGCACACAGCCCCTTCATCCGCGCTCCCCACTGCCCCAATAGGACTATCCGTGTCACATACACCTTGCATCCATGCCCCCCTCCTGCCCCAATAGGACTAATCCGTGTCACATACATCCTGCATCCATGCCCCCTCTGCCCCAATAGACTATCCGTGTCACATACATCCTGCATCCATGCCCCCTCTGCCCCAATATGACTATCCGTGTCACATACATCCTGCATCCATGCCCCCTCTGCCCCAATAGGACTATCCGTGTGTCACATACATCCTGCCATCCTCCCCTCCATGCATCCATGCCCCCCTCTCTGCCCCAATACGCCCACACAATGTCACACGCCTTCAATCATATTCCCCTTCTGCGCGTTCACACCCACGTCACGCCTTTCATCTGCATCTGCAAATCTCCTCCCCCGTCACGCACGCCCAGCAACCCCCACCACCGTACCGTACCCTCCATCCATGTCACACGCTGTTTCACGTCTTTTTACACAACCGCTACCATCTTGTATCCTCGACCCCGCACCCAATGGTAAGCCCTGCATCTGCATCTCACGTATCCCCACACGTCATATACCCTGTATTCGGCTTCCCCCACACACACCACCTCCCCCGCACGTCCATCGGCCCATCCTTGTCGCGATCAGCATCATCCGAGTCTCGTGCACCCATACCGACGTCCCGCCCTGCATCTGTGTCTCACTGCTCCCACACCGCACACCGATGTCCCACTCTGCATCTGTGTCTCACTGCTCCCCACACCGATGTCCCACTGCATCTCTGCATGCTGTGTCCCACTCACCGTGCTCCCCCACCACGTCCCCCCCCCCCCCCCCCCCCCCCCGTCCCCCCCCCCCCCCCCCCAACCCCCCCACCCCCCCTGTGGTCGCCCCGCCTGCGCTCTGTGTCTCACACAACCACACGTCCCCGCCCTGCATCTGTGTCTCACTGCACCCACACCGACGTCCCCTGCCCTGCACCTGCGTCTCACTCACTGCACACCCACCGACGTCCTGCCCTGCACCTGCGTCCTCACTGCACCCACACCGACGTCCCCACACCGACGTCCCCCCCCGCGATCTGTGTCTCACTGCGCCCCACACCGACCGTCCCGCCCTGCATCTGTGAATGCACCACACCGACGTCCCGCCCTGCATCTGTGTCTCACTGCACGCCCGCCGACTGAACGAATAAACGGCCGACTGAACGAATGAATGACTGAACGACCGACTAAAGAGACTGAAACGACCGACTGAACAAACGAATGACTGAACGACCGATTGACCGACTGAACGAATGAGTGACTTGACGACCGGCTGAACGAATGAACGACTGACCGACCGACTGAACGAATGCATGAATGAACGACCCACTGACTGAACGAATCGTTGACTGAACAGCCACCTGACCGAATGACTGACTGACTGACCGACTGAACGTACGAATGCCTGAACGATCGACCCGACCGACTGAACGAATAACTGACTGACCGACCGACTGACCGACGGCACGAATGAGTTTAACTGAACGACCGACTGACTGGCTGAATGAATGAACGATCGACTAACCGAATGAACGAATGAATGAACTCAACGATCGACGAATGCCGACTGCAAGAATGAATGACATGACGACCAACTGACCGAATGAATGACTGACAACCGACAACACGAATGAATAACTGAACTGATCGACCGAATGAATGAAATGAACTATCAACTGACCGACCGCGAACGAATGATTAATTGCATACCAGACTGAACATATGACTGATTGAACGAATGAATGACTGACTGAACGAATGAATGACTGATGATTGACCGACTCAACGAACGAATGAATGTTCGACTGACCGACTGAAGAATGAATGAATACAATGAACGATTGACTCAAAGAACGAATAACTGTACGACCGGTTGACCGACTGAACTAATGAATGACTGACTGACCGAATTAATGAGTTAACAACCGAGTGACCAACTGAACGAATGAATGAATGAACGATCGACTGACCAGCTTGAATAAATGAATGAATGAACAGTATACTGACCGACTGAACAAATGATAACTAAATGAACGACTGAACGAATAAATGCATGAACGCGAGCCAACCGACCGACTGAACGACTGACTGACTGAATGACTGACGGACCGCGACTGAATGAATGACTGACTAATTACTGACTAACCGACTGACAAATGTATGACTTAGCAAGCAACCGACTGACTGAATGAATGACTAAATAAGTTATCGACCGAACAAATGTATGAACGAATTACTGAACGACCGACTGACCGACCGAACGAATGAATGTTTTTGTACGACCGACTGAACGAATGGGTGACTGAATGAGCGAACCGACCGAAAGCATTTACGAACGAGTGACTGAACGATGTATTGACCGACTGACAAATGAATTAACGAGCGATCGAACAACCGAACAACACAACACGCACGCACAAACAACAACAACAACAACAACGACAAAAAACACGAATGAATATACAAACGAATGTATGAAAGATAGGAATTATGAAGAAAAAAGAAAAAAACAAACGAAAAAAGCGTGCTGCGTGCGTGCGTGCGCGCGCGCGCGCGCGCGTGTGCGAGCGCGTGCCCAGCGCGAGCATGTGTGTGTGTAGGTATGTGTGTATTATGCATGTAGGTGTGTGTGTGTGTGTGTGTGGTGTGTGTGGTGTGTGTGTGTGTGTGTGTGTGTGTGTGTGTGTGTGTGGTGTGTGTGTGTGTGTGCGTGCGTGCGTGCGTGCGTGTGCAAAGACAGACCCCAATACTTAAAAGTGATGACATTATTGTTTAATGTATTGCCTTCAGTAATAACATTCAACCACACACACACACACACACACACACACACACACACACACACCACACACACACACACAGAGGCACGCAACGCGCAAGCGCGCGCTCACGGACCACGGACGCACGCATCCCACACAGTGGTAGATCGACAGTTATAAATGTCATGGGAAATTAAATGTCTGAACTCTCGGACTGGATCGACGTGTGGTCCACATATTCCGACAAGCATAAGTGTGTGTGTGTGTGTGTGTGTGTGTGTGTGTGTGTGTGTGTGTGTGCGCGCGCGCGTGCGTACGTATGTGTGCGCGCGCGCCTTTCTGTGTGCATAGCCTTGCGTATGGGCGTAGCCGTATATGTACATGTGTGTATGTGTAATATGCGTGTATCCATATAAGTTACTTGAATGAAATAGCTGATCAGTCATAACTGATTACAAGAAAAAAAAAACATGAAATAAACCAGAAAAAAGCACCAAAATGAAAAAGAAATTTTTAAAAAAGAGAAAATTAAAAGAAAACAGAATGAGATTAATACAAAGAAAGTAAAATATATATGTGAATAAAAACTATAAAAAAATGATTTTCAAATATGTGTCGAAAATAATGTTCCATCATTTTCTTATTCTTATTTTTCTCTCTCTCTCTCTCTCTCTCATCCTCGTCTCTCTCCTCTCTCTCTCCTCTCTCTGGATGGCAGACTTATTTTGTGTGGGATGCAAAACTAACAGTCCACTTTAAGAAACAACTGAGAAATATGAACAGTATTATTCTTTTAAGAACACTTTTTCCTGCCAGAGAAATACTTGTCTTTAATTGCAAGTAAATGGCACAGAGATAATTTTATAAGATTTTTCGACTATGGGTTAGTGGGCTCAATAATCAAACTGCATGAGCAGCGATGGTTTCTTGATTTAAAAAAAGTCTAATGGTAAATGTACGATCGTGTGAAAGAAAAACGAAAATGAAGTTGATTTCTCATTCTATTACACAGCTTACAATGACATCCGAAAGCAATGTTTCTGTGTTTGACTCACATTCTTTATATTACTAACCAAAATCGTACTGGCGAGTGTTTTTTGTCGAGCAACAATGAGAACGTGGTAATAGATTTAGCACGAAATTCATATCACAAGCTATGACCATAGGAAGGAAAAAAAAAAAAAGCAAGCAAGCATCAGTGATACATATAATCATTGAAAACGTTTGTCAAGATGACCTGCTGTCGTGTGCCTGTATGTGAAAAGTGTGCGTATAAGGAAGGCCAGGGGGGATTGATGGTGGGGTTGGGGTGGAGGGAGGGGCGAAGGAGGGAGGAAGCTGGTCGGTAATGAGTCCTGGGAGAGGGGGTGGGGGGGAGGAGAGAGCAAGAAGAAAGGGTGAGTTTAGAGCGATTGATCTCACCGAGTCATGTCCGAACATGCTCACCTTGTCTACATGGCTGAAGGTGCTGAATGCACAATAAAGTGTTTGTCACTGTCATTGTCTCTCTTAGAAGGACAGAGAGAGAAGGGCGGGGGTGGGGGGTAAGAGAGAGAAAGGGGGGGGGGTTTGAGGAGGAGGAGGAGAAGAATGAGGAGGAAGAGGTGGTGGAGAGAGAAAAGAAGGTAACAAGACTCAGAATAAGACCACCTCGAGACTGATAAATGATAGACGAGATGGCATGAGCAGAACGTGAGACCATAAATAGGAAAGGATGTGTAAAACGTCAAACCGAATGACGGTAGACTGGAGAAAAGAAGGGGAACGCGGTAAATGAACAGTGACGGTCGAGAGGAGACGACAACGACGACTAGAGCAAGAATCAACGATGGACCTGACCTGGGGTTGGTGAAAAAGAAAAACGCCAGAACAATCAATGATTGGGCCTGGAACAAAAAGGACAGATCGTGAGACTGCGACTGATTAAGCGAACCTAAGAATGACGAATGATTAACGGCAGAACTTTAAGCATGACAAATGACGGACGGAATGAGAGTAGAGGAACGTGGTGATTGTGAAAGGCAGACGGGGTAGAGAAAAATAGAATGGAAGCCTGATGAATGAGGAGGAGGGAATGAGGAGTGAGGAAATGTAATGGCAATGAATGGTGAACGGAGCGAGGAGAGAAGTAGCATGCCATACTAAATGACAGACAGGATGAAAATAAGAGTGCGACATCTTCGAGAAACACATGGATAACAAAAAAACACAATAAAAGCCTCAGAATCTGTGAAAAATTTGACCACAATTAAAGTCAGCACCACAAAGGACAAAAGAAGTTAGCTGTCTCTCATACAGAAAAAAAACCCATCTTCATAAGACAGAGGAAGTTTTGCTTTGGAGCGTTACATCAAAACAGACCAAAAGAGAACTAAGTATGTTAAACAGTTAATCAGGAATCATCAAATGGAGATGATTTCCAACACTCTCTGCCGAAGAAGTCGTAGAAGCAGTGAAGTCGCTAACACATGGCAAGGGCTACAAGCATTGACAAACATCCCTGCTGAACACTTGAACAGGGTGGAAAGGCAGTAACATGTAAATGCCATCGGTACACAAGTCTGGCAGAAATACACCAGCGACTGGGCTAACGGCAAAGAGACTCGGACCACTAATCGCCACAACTACCGACGAGAGGAAAACCTATCCCACTGCATCACTGCCAGAAACACCAGATCCTTAGATCAGCAAACGTCAGCAGCGTAATGTTTCAAAATCATTCTGAATAGATTAACAGTCGCAGACAGACACTGCTGTAACAGAAAGTCTGAAGTATCATCCAAACAGATCTTCCACCCTCTTCCCCAAAATCACCGTCGCCACCAGAGGGAGTTGTATCATGTCTTCACAGATTTCAAACAGGCCTTTGACAGAGTCTGTCCTGAGGTGCCACTGACCGTTATGAAGACATCTGATCTCAGAGACAAAGTTGACAAAACATCCATGAAGTATACGCTAAAGTGGAGACGATGTGATTGAAGTACTCACAAAGGACGCGACTGATAAGCGGGTTCCTACATATCAGATCACGGGGTTCGGTCACGGAAACAATTACTTTTCATTTCTTTGCCACCATAGTCCATGGAATGCATCATATAAATGATCACGTCCAAGATCATGTCAACTGACAATAAAGCACCCGCAAGAACATCCACCACGAACACTTACCACTTCGCGGTAACTTCGTTGCGTCTGGTGGCACTTCGCTGAACCAAACTCGCTAGGTTTGTTAAAACACTGGATCAAAAACATATCGACGATTCATAGTTATGGACAAATCAACATGCCAGAAAACGTAACCAGCTAATGGCCCAGCCCACAACCCACACCATCCTCCATACTGATATAGACACCACGGATAGAAGCCAGAACTGTTGAACTTTTCATATATCTGGAATTCGCTTCAGCTAGGAACTGTTAAACAATTCCTATATTTTGGGATTTATTTTTCAGCAATGGGGGAATTTTAAATCAGATATTCCTTAAAAATCAAGTGCCAGCGGAGAGACCCATTTCTGTCCAGGACTGAAACCCTGCATGGAAAGACACTGTCTCAGTGAAACACAAACCCTGGCTCCTGCGTGCAACGGGTGTCTTTCATGTTCATGCATGCAAACAACAGCGACATGACGTGGAAGAAGGAACCCAATCAAAGAAATGAGATGTCATTGCAAGATACCATACATCAGATATACTGATTACTGATGACATCACGCATTGAACAAAAAGCACCAGACCACTTGAACAGCACATTGGGTATGGCCATACCAGAATTTCCTGACACCAACAAGCAACTAAAGTAAGTTGGCAATGTCATGAAGATCCCAGCGCCGCCCGCCCTCTAAAATTTATGATCCAGGAAAGGTTTGAAGGTGCAATGCCAAGGAGGAGAGACAGAAAAAAAAAAAAATTGGTATTGACAACATTGCAGAATGGGCAGTGACCAACCGTCTGCAGAGCCTGAGGCCTCGGAGCACAAACCGACAGAATTGAAGAAATCTGGTGAACAGCTTTCTTCAGTGCGATGCCCTAGTGACTTATCTCGACTAGAAAAAAGAAGTTGTTGGAATTAGTGATACCAAGCCAAAATTATTCTTGTATTTGTAATTTTTTTTAACCGACCAGAACAACGTGTGCGTGAGTTCTATGAATAAGCGCCATCTGTTATCGACACGTTTTCAATAATTTGAATACATGGCTGTAATACGAATACGTCCATGAGTCTCGGAGACGCAAGATGCTTACGTTTTTCGATCAAGATAATAAAAATGCAAAGGTTTTCACCTGTCGTCAGTAATAATATACGTCATTATCTGTATGTGCTTGTGGTCGGTGCGGTCGGTTTTATAATAAGTGGGGCATTTTTTTGGCAGGCAACTGCTGGACCTTAACAAAACAAAATGAAACAACATAAAATCGCATTTTGTTGTAAATTCCTTATACAAAATTCTAACTATTGCTAGGGAGAGGCACAATGTGTCTTGCGCTTTTCCAGATAGCTCGTTGCCAAAGTCTCAGAAATACTTGGTTTCTGAATTCAAGACAAAAGTGACTTCGAATAAACCACAAAACCAAAGAGTGCAATAAGTCCGTACACACACACCCACACACACAACACACGGACATCACCACACCACAACACACACACAACCACACACACACAACAGACACACACCACACACACACACCCACAGCACACTACACCACCCACTCTACCACACCCGTACGAGGCGTCCTAGTACACACACACACACACACACACACACACCACCATCACACACACACACACAACACACACATCATGCAAGCACACACAGCATCCACAACACAACACACATCAACACACACACACCCTACACGCACCCACGCACACACGAACACATACACATTCACACACACATCGCGCTCGTCCCCGCACACATAATACACGAGCAGTGCGCGTCGTGTACATGCTACACTTATCATATTCAACCCACAATTACGCGCGCATACTAAATGTACGCATCAATCAAACACACACACAACACACCCACGGGACAACACAAACACACACACTAACACACAACACACACACAGGTGGACACACGACACACAAACGCACACATGCATCTTGCACACATTTACACCCACCAAGCGCAAGCGCGCGATCGCACACATAAAACATACTACAACTCATGCGCGCGTCGCATGCAGCTCACTCGGATAGATAGGGAGTAGAGAAACACAGGCACGTCGCAGGCAAAACGCGAGCATATCACTACACGACACAAACAACAAAAACAACACAATTACACCGCAGCATACCTCATCAAACATTATATATCAAAACCACACACACACACCGAACAACACACAAACACACACACATGGGACACACACCCACAATCACAACACCTACAAGCATCACAACTCATCCGTACGCCGCAGGGCTGGCCGTACACTTACTCACACCACACAAATACGACACACACCCCCACCCCCCCACACCACCACAACATGCAGCATCACAGCTCTCAAGCACACAACACATGTAACAGTCGCACCACCACCACACACACACAAAAGCCCGAACAATATCACACACAACACACAACACACACCCAACACACAAACCAACCACACACACCACTACACAGCACACACGCACACTACACTACACACCATAATCCATGGCATCCAACCCCCCACCCACGCACCCCCCCCCACCCACGCCCCGGGCTAATTTCGGGTTTGTGAAAATGATCTGTTTTCATCCCCGAGGGTGTAGGGCTACTACTATGCGGGCAACATCACACACCCCCACAGCATACCACCAACCATTAGCACACACATCACCACCTTACACAATAATACCGTGGCTCTCGCTCCCCCCGCACCTCATAATATACCAACCAAGCCCCCGCGCCTCCCTAGAATGCACAACAGATAGTCAAACCCACGTGCGCCATGACCAAAATATAACCGCAAACACCACCACACCCCCCCCCAAGAGTACCCACTACCACACTACACACACATCACAGCCTACACTACACACACGCACACACGACACACACACACACACTACACACCCACACACATCACACACATCGGATCACTCAACACCACACACACCTATCACATTTCACTTCAGACGCACAAACAAAAACTCTCGCACGCATCGCCAGCACACTACACACCAACCCACTTACCCACACACACACGCACGCACACACGCCACACACACCTACACACCCCCCCACACACATAACATGCGGCTCAGCACCCCCGCAAACATTACACACCCCCACACACGCACAAGCGCGCCCCAGCAGCCGTATGACCAGAAAAGCTTTACACCATATGCGCAGCAGGCCAAATGTAGCATGCTAACACACACCACACACATACAGTGCCCCTACAACATCACCCCACACAGAGGACACACACACCACACACTTTCTACGCACGCACGCACGCACGCACGACACACCACACACCCACACACTACCACCACACACATCAATTACAAACGAACATGCCATACTATCACCACGCGCGCCGCGGGCAGTCGAACAACACACACAGGCACACCACCACGCATGTGCACCACATACTACAGACAAGTGCGCAAGCCGCAGCGTTCCGCAGCAACATAAACCTTGACTTTTTTTTTTACCCTAATATAGCGGCGCTCGCTCCCTACCGGAGGATAGATCGAGAACCACGCGCACATCCGCCAGCATTACTCCGCAGCCTCATCCAGCAAGCTCACACACAGGGCACACCACACGACACCACCACACACTACCACACTAAGCGCTTACATCACAAACACCACGTTTACAGCCAATCCACCACTCACGTGTCACACCAACAGGACGCAGCTTGAACCACACACAACACAACAACACACACACCACACGAGGCTATCCGTACAAACACACCACAACCAACACACACACCACATCACACCACCAGTGCCCTCGCCCACGCGCACATATACAACATGCACACGCCGACAGCGCTCATGCTACACAATATATCGACACCCATGTTAAGCGCGCCACGTGATATGATTGAGAGGTTTCGACTCACACACACAAAAAACCTCACACACAATACACACACACACAAAGCACATTCACCAACACGACATCACACACACAGCACGGCGCACACACAGGTACTGCCACTAACCTCCTCACACACCGCACGCTCATCGCCAAACACGGCGCACAGCACACACAACACACATCAGCACACACACACACACCACACACCACACAACGCACGCACTTGCGACTCGCTCCCGCCTAACACTATCATAAACCATCGCACCCCCCCCCGGCGCATTACACCACCAACCTATTCAAAATATGCGCGGCGCGCGCCAAGATGTTTAAAGACACACACCACACGACCACACACAACACACACACCCCCACACGACACGTCACAAACAATCACCACCCACAAGACCACATATAAGTCACACACCACACACACACACACACACAACACACAAGCCACAACACCCCCAAACTACACTTTCACGTGCGCATACGCCACCCGCAAAACATATACAACCATGTGGGCATGGCTAGCGCACACAACCACATATTCATGATACCATAATGCGCGTCAGTGGTAAATGTATCGCATCGCACACACACACACACACACACAAATGTACACACACACACACTTACACCACACAAGATCACGTCCTCACACTAAACCTAACACACAACACCCCCCAAACACAGATACAAACCACACCCCCCACATGATGCAGCATCGCTCCCCGCACTACATATGACAATGCACACCGCGCGCATTGCATAGACACTCATATTCAACCATAAGTCCACTAGCAGCAAGACTCGGGAGATCACCCTCTCTCTCTCTCTCTCTCTCTCTCTCTCTCTCTCCCCCTCTCTCTCTCTTGTCTTACATAGTATAATAGTATAACACCACACACACACAACACACACCATCAACACGGAGTTTATACACATCGACGAAGAGGCAAGAAGCGCGCACGCTCGCACACATTTAACCCCCCATATACAACCTCATGCGGCGCCTCGCGCATCTCAGATGAAACTCACACGGCAATGCACCGCAAAACGCCAACACACACACACAAACTCACACACACTACTACACACACACACACACACAACACACACTACAACATTGCGCTCGCCCCGTCACAAAACATATAAAACCAAGCGCGCGTGCGCTCATCGTCACCGAGTCGAGATAGAATCTTAAAAAACCATATGCGCGCACGCAAAATGTACGAACACACACAACACACACACCCACCCACACACCACAACCCAAAACACACACCCCCCGACACCATACGCATTTTGCACACACACACACCCCCACACACCACACACACACAACCACTAACACCACAAACACCAGACCACAATTTACATACATACCCGGCACACTACCACCCCAAAACACACCCACACACGACACCCCCACATGCTCCGCACCGCGCGCGAGAGGCACACACACGACCACAACACAAAACACACACCACCCACAAAAACCGTCCAATCGCATCCTGCACATCATCATACACGAACAAGCGCCCAAGCCGCGCCTGATCCGCATTAACTGCTATTTACCACACACTTATATACAACTCATGCGCGCCCCTGCTCGTACACTCCGATAGATAGATAGAACCTAACGCGCAACTCTGCAACGCGATTACCGACATCACACACACACCAAACCCCACCCACACACAAACAAACAACAATACACACACCACACACACCTAACATCACCTACTGACCGCGAGTCCGTAAACAACACGCAACCTCGCCACACGCACTACACACACACCACATACTACGCCAGGGTCGTGCCCTCGCCCCCGCCCATACCGACAGATGAGATATAACCACGCGCGCATTGCACACACATTTCTCAACCACAAGCGCGCACTGTTTCAAAGATGTACTGTTAATCACTAACTTATGACCACACACACACAGAACACACACCCACCACACACACACACAGCACCACAACCGCAACGCTACGCACGCGTCCCCACACACGCACATGGATGACACCACACATCTGTAACACACACAACCCACCAACAGCTACATCACACACCACACACCCGAGACCGTGCCCTCACACCCTCACCACCACACTACCCGCCCAAACACGAGGCACGCACGGCGCGGCGCGGCAAACACACACTGCCCCAATCAACATGTAGTGTGTTCCGCAACTTGTGCGCTATCGCTTCGTACACAGTGTTACAATCCTATTGGCAGGGAGGCACACATGCACACACAGCATACGTCACATGCGCGCGACTCGCTCAGAGTGTTACATCAACACACTACAAACACATATAGAAACAGACACACTGATCACACAGCACACACACCACCCCCAAACCACAGGCACCATAAACAAGCACACCACGACACACACCAGACACAAACCACAACTACCCACCAACAATTTATTTTTTTTTTCACGCTAGGGGCAGGCATCAGACTAACCCGCAAACTAATTCACACACACACGTGGTGCGCCCCCCCCACACACCCCCCCCCCTGTCTTCGTATATCACCCCCCCCCATGAGCGCATGCAAATCACACAATATTCAACCATAAGCGCGCGCGCGCAAGATTGTACACACACTAAACAACCCACCTTCACAAGACACACACAGCAAACACACACACACACACACACACACAACACGCAACACACCTCACACACCCCACACACACAACACACACACCACACACAACACGACGTGGCGCTCAGCGCCCGCCTGCAAACATATACAACGCATGGGGCAATGCGCGATTGCCACACAACCATATCAACCGATAAGCGCGCATGCTAAATGTACGCTAGCACACACACACACACACAACACAACACACACCCACACACCCGTCCACACACACACACAACACGACACCAAGGCGTGGTGTCGGTTCCGCACACACACACAACACACAACACACACACGAAACACCCTACAAAGAAACACAAACAACACGACACACAACACCACACACACATGCACATCGCCCCCCCGCCCCCGCACGACATATGGCAACTGCGAATGCACACGTCGCGCATTCACAACTTCGATCCAATTCAATTCAATATTTCAAAAAACAACAAACAAAACCATCCAAGCCAACGCAAACGGCACCGCAAGGTACGTAGTCCCGTCTCTCTTCCTCTCCGCTCTAACGAATCGTCATCTCTCGGCGCTCGCCCCAAGTGCTCTTTATCCGTGACTCATCTC
>JADBJO010004573.1:197635-207635 GCA_016801955.1 Conus betulinus
GCCGCACCTTTCATCCGCTCCCCATCTCCCAGTACACCCACCATGCCGCACACCTTTCATCCGCTCCCCCTCTCCCCAGTACACCCCACCATGCCGCACCTTTCATCCGCTCCCCATCTCCCCAGTACACCCACCATGCCGCACCTTTCATCCGCTCCCCCTCTTTCCCCAGTACACCCACCATGCCGCACCTCTCATCCGCTCCCCCTCTCCACAATACACCCACCATGCCGTACCTCTCATCCGCTCCCCTCTCCCCAATACACCCACCATGCCGCACCTCTCATCCGCTCCCCCTCTCCCCAATACATCCACCATGCCGCACCTTTCATCCGCTCCCCCTCTCCACAATACACCCACCATGCCGCACCTCTCATCCGTTCCCCCTCTCCCCAGTACACCCACCATGCCGCACCTTTTCATCCGCTCCCCATCTCCCCAGTACACCCACCATGCCGCACCTTTCATCCGCTCCCCCCTCTCCCCAATACACCCACCATGTTGCACTTCTCATCCGCTCCCCCTCACTCTCCCCAATACACCCACCATGTTGCACTTCTCATCCGCTCCCCTCTCTCCCCAATACACCCACCATGTTGCACCTCTCTCTCATCCGCTCCCCATCTCCACAATACACCCACCATGCCGCACCTCTCATCCGCTCCCCCTCTCCCCAATACACCCACCACATGCCGCACCTTTCATCCGCTCCCCCTCTCCCCAATACACCCACCATGTGCCGCACCTTTCATCCGCTCCCCCTCTCCCCCAATACACCCACCCACGTCACGCCCTTTATCTGCCCTCTTCTGCCCCAATACACGCACCCACGTCACTCCTTTCATCCGTCTCCCTCTGCACAATACTTCCACCACGTAATGCCCTCTCTCCGCACCTCTGCCCAAACCCACGTCACGCCGTTCATCCGCTCCATCTTTGCCCCTGCATGTCCATCCGTATCATGCATGTCCTGCATCCATGCCCCATATGCCTCAATAGGCCCCACCCACGTCACCCGCTTTCTCCACGTCACGCACTTCGTCCGCCCCCTCTGCCCCAATATGCCCACCCACGTCACGCCCTTTGTCCACCCCCTCTGTCCCAATATGCCCACCCACGTCACGCCCTTTGTCCACCCCCCTCTGTCCCAATATGCCCACCACGTCACGCCCTTTGTCCACCCCCTCTGTCCCAATATGCCCACCCACGTCACGCCCCTTTGTCCCGCCCCCCTCTGCCCCAATAGGTCCACCCACGTCACGCCCTTCGTCCGACCCCCTCTGCCCCAATAGGTCCACCCACGTCACGCCCTTTGTCCGCCCCCTCTGCCCCAATAGGTCCACCCACGTCACGCCCTTCGTCGTCCGACCCCTCTGCCCCAATAGGTCCACCCACGTCACGCCATTCGTCTGCCCCCACTGCCCCAATAGGTCTACCCACGTCACGCCCTTCGTCCGACCCCTCTGCCCCAATAGGTCCACCCACGTCACGCCCTTCGTCCGACCCCCTCTGCCCCAATAGGTCCACCCACGTCACGCCATTCGTCTGCCCCACTGCCCCAATAGGTCCACCCACGTCACGCCCTTCGTCCCGACCCCTCTGCCCCAATAGGTCCACCCACGTCACGCCCTTCTTCCGACCCCCTCTGCCCCAATAGGTCCACCCACGTCACGCCATTCGTCTGCCCCCTCTGCCCCAATACGCCTTCCATGTCACATGCGCCCTGCGTCCATGCCCCCTCTGCCCCAATATGCTCACCTGTCACACCCTTCATACACGTGATGTGATTCATATGCTACCTCTGCTCCAGTACTCCTGTCCACGTCAGACCCTTCATCTGCCACCCCCACCCCACCCCCGCCCCACCCCCCCCCACAGTCCAACACACATGTCACGCCCTGATATTGACGCACGCTCCCCCTCCCCCCCCTCCCTTTTCCCTGTACCCTGACCTACATCATACCTGAAATCCATGCCCCCTACCCCCACCTATGTGAAGCCCCAAAATCTGTACTCCTATCAATGTCGCACCCTGCCCCACACCCACCCCCCCCCCCCCCCCCCCCTGCATCCCCACCAATGCTACGCCCTACATCCGTGGCCCCCATTCCCCCACCCATGTCATGCCCTGTATTTGCACCTCCCCTCCCCCATCCCTCCACCCGTGCCACGCCCTGCGTCCGCGAGCGCCGTACCATCACCAGTGTCCTCCGCTTGATCCTCGTCCTCCATACCCGCCACCATGCCGTTCACTGCATCCGCGCGACCTCCTTACCCTCTGCATGTGGCGCCCTGCACGTTCCCATGGCAAACGCGACTTCCACTTCCCCAAGTTCCCTTACAGTCCTTCCAATGAGACTATAAACCGAGGTTCCGTGTGTGAACGCACGCATAACATCTTGCACACACGTAAAATCCCATCACAACTTTCGGAGAGTAGGCCAGTTTGGCCGTTGGTATGGATGACACGTTACACATAGCATGCACCCTGCGTGAGATATGGAAGAATGAAGGAAGTACGGAAAATAGAGTGAACGATAAATAAACGATACTGACTGGATGACACGGGAAACGACTGAATGAAGCGCCAGCTGGCAGCTTTTCAGTCGGCACTACCCAGGTAGGCAGCCCGTTGTGTAAACAAGTGTGGATTGTAAAGCGCTTAGAGCTTGGTCTCTAGCCGAGAATAGGCGCTATATAAGTACACGTTTCCTCAGCCCCAGCCCATTATGCCCACCCATGTGTATCCCACACTATCTCCCCCCCCCCCCTTCTTTATACCTATCCATTTCAAGCGCTGCATCATTTCCCCCACAACTCCCCCCCCCCCCCCCCACCGCCCATGCCCCCCTTCCAGTCCACCTAGCCATGTCATGCTTTGCATCCGCGCCCATCTTCCACGCCCATCCATGTCACGCCCTATATCTGTGTACCCCTCGACCCCCAAAGCGAAAGCGCTGTACGACTCCTTGCATCCACGCCCCAATATGACTATCCGTGTCACATACACCTTGCATCCACGCCCCAATATGACTATCCGTGTCACATACACCTTGCATCCACGCCCCAATATGACTATCCGTGTCACATACACCTTGCATCCACGCCCCAATATGACTATCCGTGTCACATACACCTTGCATCCACGCCCAATATGACTATCCGTGTCACATACACCTTGCATCCACGCCCAATATGGTCAATACATGACTTCGGTCAAAATATCCGTGTCACATATGACTATCCGTGCATCCACTTGCCCCCACGCCCCAATATGACTATCCGTGTCACATACACCTTGCATCCACGCCCCAATATGACTATCCGTGTCACATACACCTTGCATCCACGCCCCAATATGACTATCCGTGTCACATACACCTTGCATCCACGCCCCAGTGAACCCACCATGCCTCGACCTTCATCCGCACCCCCTTTGCCCCAACACAAGACACCCGTGTCACGACTATGATCCGCGCCCCCCCTCTGCGCCAGAAAGCCCACCATGTAACGGCCTTCATCCGCCCCAAGAAAAACACCCGTGTCACGCCCTTCATCAGCGCCCCCTGTTCCCTTACACACCCATCCACGCCACGCCCTTCATCCACGACCCAGCACCCACAGTGCACCCTGGATCCACGTCCGCTGTACCTCCACACGCTATACCGTTCACTCGCTCGCTCCCCCAACTCCTCCCATGTACACACCCATCAATCAATGTCACACTCTGCGTCCGCACCTTTCCCATACCCTCCCCCCCCCCCCCCCCCCCCACACACACACACACACGTTTGGCCATCCGTGTCAGGCTCTACTTATGCACTCCTTCCTACCCATTACGCCCACGCACGTGCATCAACCTTTCCCTCCCCCCCCTATCCCCACTCTATTCCATCCATTGCTCATGCTGCATCAGCTCCACTCAACTCCCCTCCAGTTCGTCCACCCACGTCATGCCCATTATACTCGCCTAAAAACACCCACCCACGTCACGCCCTTCATCCGCGCTCCCACTGCCCCAATAGGACTATCCGTGTCACATACACCTTGCATCCATGCCCCCTCTGCCCCAATAGGACTATCCGTGTCACATACATCCTGCATCCATGCCCCCTCTGCCCCAATAGGACTATCCGTGTCACATACATCCTGCATCCATGCCCCCTCTGCCCCAATAGGACTATCCGTGTCACATACATCCTGCATCCATGCCCCCTCTGCCCCAATAGGACTATCCGTGTCACATACATCCTGCATCCATGCCCCCTCTGCCCAATACGCCCACAATGTCACACGCTTCAATCATTCCCCTTCTGCGCGTTCACCCACGTCACGCCTTTCATCTGCATCTCCTCCCCCGTCACGCCCAGCAACCGCCACCACCGTACCCTCCATCCATGTCACACGCTGTTTCACGTCTTTTACACCCGCTACCATCTTGTATCCTCGACCCCGCACCCAATGGTAAGCCCTGCATCTGCATCTCACGTATCCCCACACGTCATACCCTGTATTCGCTTCCCCCACACACACACCTCCCCCGCACGTACGCCCATCCTTGTCGCGATCAGCATCCGAGTCTCGTGCACCCATACCGACGTCCCGCCCTGCATCTGTGTCTCACTGCTCCACACACCGATGTCCCACTCTGCATCTGTGTCTCACTGCTCCCACACCGATGTCCCACTCTGCATCTGTGTCTCACTGCTCCCACACCGACGTCCCCCCCCCCCCCCCCCCCCCCCCGCATCTGTGTCTCACTGCACCACACACCAACGTCCCGCCCTGCATCTGTGTCTCACTGCACCCACACCGACGTCCTGCCCTGCACCTGCGTCTCACTGCACCCACACCGACGTCCTGCCCTGCACCTGCGTCTCACTGCACCCACACCGACCGACGTCCCCCCCCTGCATCTGTGTCTCACTGCGCCCACACCGACGTCCCGCCCTGCATCTGTGAATGCACCACACCGACGTCCCGCCCTGCATCTGTGTCTCACTGCACGCCCGCCGACTGAACGAATAAACGGCCGACTGAACGAATGAATGACTGAAACGACCGACTAAAAGAGACTGAACGACCGACTGAACAAACGAATGACTGAACGACGACCGATTGACCGACTGAACGAATGAGTGACTTGACGACCGGCTGAACGAATGAACGACTGACCGACCGACTGAACGAATGCATGAATGAACGACCCACTGACTGAACGAATCGTTGACTGAACAGCCACCTGACCGAATGACTGACTGACCGACTGAACGTACGAATGCCTGAACGATCGACCGACCGACTGAACGAATAACTGACTGACCGACCGACTGACCGACGGCACGAATGAGTTTAACTGAACGACCGACTGACTGGCTGAATGAATGAACGATCGACTAACCGAATGAACGAATGAATGAACGAACGATCGACGGACCGACTGCAAGAATGAATGACATGACGACCAACTGACCGAATGAATGACTGAACAACCGACAACACGAATGAATAACTGATCGACCGAATGAATGAATGAACTATCAACTGACCGACCGAACGAATGATTAATTGCATACCAGACTGAACATATGACTGATTGAACGAATGAATGACTGACTGAACGAATGAATGACTGATTGACCGACTCAACGAACGAATGAATGTTCGACTGACCGACTGAACGAATGAATGAATGAACGATTGACTCAAAGAACGAATAACTGTACGACCGGTTGACCGACTGAACTAATGAAATGACTGACTGACCGAATTAATGAGTTAACAACCGAGTGACCAACTGAACGAATGAATGAATGAACGATCGACTGACCAGCTGAATAAATGAATGAATGAACAGTATACTGACCGACTGAACAAATGAATAACTAAATGAACGACTGAACGAATAAATGCATGAACGAGCCACCGACCGACTGAAACGACTGACTGACTGAATGACTGACGGACCGACTGAATGAATGACTGACTAATTACTGACTAACCGACTGAACAAATGTATGACTTAGCAACCGACTGACTGAATGAATGACTAAATAAGTTATCGACCGAACAAATGTATGAACGAATTACTGAACGACCGACTGACCGACCGAACGAATGAATGTTTGTACGACCGACTGAACGAATGGGGTGACTGAATGAGCGACCGACCGAAAGCAATTTACGAACGAGTGACTGAACGATGTATTGACCGACTGAACAAATGAATGACGATGAACGAGCGATCGAACAACCGAACACACGCACAAAAACAACAACAACAACAACAACAACGACAAAAAACACGAATGAATATACAAACGAATGTATGAAAGATAGGAATGAATGAAAGAAAAAAGAAAAAAAACAAACGAAAAGCGTGCTGCGTGCGTGCGTGCGCGCGCGCGCGCGCGTGTGTGCGAGCGTGCCAGCGCGAGCATGTGTGTGTAGGTATGTGTGTATGCATGTAGGTGTGTGTGTGTGTGTGTGTGTGTGTGTGTGTGTGTGTGTGTGTGTGTGTGTGTGTGTGTGTGTGTGTGTGTGTGTGTGCGTGCGTGCGTGCGTGTGCAAAGACAGACCCAATACTTAAAAGTGATGACATTATTGTTAATGTATTGCCTTCAGTAATAACATTCAACACACACACACACACACACACACACACACACACACACACACACACACACACACACACAGAGGCACGCACGCGCGCGCGCGCTCACGGACGCACGCATACCACACAGTGGTAGATCGACAGTTATAAATGTCATGGGAAATTAATGTCTGAACCTCGACTGGATCGACGTGTGGTCCACATATTCCGACAAGCATAAGTGTGTGTGTGTGTGTGTGTGTGTGTGTGTGTGTGTGTGTGTGTGTGTGTGCGCGCGCGTGCGTACGTATGTGCGCGCGCGCGCCTTTTCTGTGTGCATAGCCTTGCGTATGGGCGTAGCCGTATATGTACATGTGTGTATGTGTATATGCGTGTATCCATATAGTTACTTGAATGAAATAGCTGATCAGTCATAACTGATTACAAGAAAAAAAAAACATGAAATAAACCAGAAAAAGGCACCAAAATGAAAAAGAAATTTTTAAAAAGAGAAAATTAAAGAAAACAGAATGAGATTAATACAAAGAAAGTAAAATAATATGTGAAATAACTATAAAAATGATTTTCAAATATGTGTCGAAAATAATGTTCCATCATTTTCTTATTCTTAATTTCTCTCTCTCTCTCTCTCTCTCTCTCTCTCTCTCTCTCTGGATGGCAGACTTATTTGTGTGGGATGCAAAACTAACAGTCAACTTTAAGAAACAACTGAGAAATATGAACAGTATTATTCTTTTAAGAACATTTTCCTGCCAGAGAAATACTTGTCTTTAATTGCAAGTAAATGGCACAGAGATAATTTTATAAGATTTCGACTATGGGTTAGTGGGCTCAATAATCAAACTGCAAGCGATGGTTTCTTGATTTAAAAAAAAAGTCTAATGGTAAATGTACGTCGTGTGAAAGAAAAACGAAAATGAAGTTGATTTCTCATTCTATTACACAGCTTACAATGACATCCGAAAGCAATGTTCTGTGTTTGACTCACATTCTTATATTACTAACCAAAATCGTACTGCGAGTGTTTTGTCGAGCAACAATGAGAACGTGGTAATAGATTTAGCAAAATTCATATCACAAGCTATGACCATAAGGAAAAAAAAAAAAAAAAAAAGCAAGCAAGCATCAGTGATACATATAATCATTGAAACGTTTGTCAAGATGACCTGCTGTCGTGTGCCTGTATGTGAATAAGTGTGCGTATAAGGAAGGCAGGGGGGGATTGATGGTGGGGTTGGGGTGGAGGGAGGGGCGAAGGAGGGAGGAAGCTGTCGGAATGAGTCTGGGAGAGGGGGGGGGGGGAGGGAAGAAGCAAGAAGAAGGGGTGAGGTGAGCGATTGATCTCACCGAGTCATGTCCGAACATGCTCCCTTGTCTACAGGGCTGAAGTGCTGAATGCACAATAAAGTGTTTGTCACTGTCATTGTCTCTCTGAGAAGGACAGAGAGAGAAGGGCGGGGGTGGGGGGGTAAAAGAGAGAGAAAGGGGGGGGGGTTGAGGAGGAGGAGGAGGAGAATGAGGAGGAAGAGGTGGTGGAGAGAGAAAAGAAGGAACAAGACTCAGAATAAGACACCTCGAGACTGATAAATGATAGACGAGATGGCATGAGCAGAACGTGAGACCATAAATAGGAAAGGATGTGTAAAACGTCAAACCGATGAACGGTAGACTGGAGAGAAAAGAAGGGGAACGCGGTAATGAACAGTGACGGTCGAGAGGAGACGACAACGACGACTAGAGAAGAATCAACGATGGACCTGGGGTTGGTGAAAAAGAAAAACGCCAGAACAATCAATGATTGGGCCTGGAACAAAAAGGACAGATCGTGAGACTGACGACTGATTAAGCGAACCTAAGAATGACGAATGATTAACGGCAGAACTTTAAGCATGACAAATGACGGACGGAATGAGAGTAGAGGAACGTGGTGATTGTGAAAGGCAGACGGGGTAGAAAAATAGAATGGAAGCCTGATGAATGAGGAGGAGGAATGAGGAGTGGAAATGTAATGGCAATGAATGGTGAACGGAGCGAGGAGAGAAGAGCATGCCAATACTAAATGACAGACAGGATGAAAATAAGAGTGCGACATCTTCGAGAAACACATGGATAACAAAAACACAATAAAAGCCTCAGAATCTGTGAAAATTTGACCAAATTAAAGTCAGCACCACAAAGGACAAAGAAGTTAGCTGTCTCATACAGAAAAAAAACCCATCTTCATAAGACAGAGGAAGTTTGCTTTGGACAGTACATCAAACAGACCAAAAGAGAACTAAGTATGTTAACAGTTCAGGAATCATCAAATGGAGATGATTTCCAACACTCTGCCGAAGAAGTCGTAGAAGCAGTGAAGTCGCTAACACATGGCAAGGCTACAAGCATTGACAACATCCCTGCTGAACACTTGAAACAGGGTGGAAAGGCAGTAACATGTAACTGCCATCTACAACAAAGTCTGGCACACCAGCGACTGGCTAACGGCAAAGAGACTCGACCACTAATCGCCACACTACCGACGAGAGGAAATCCTTATCACTGCCAGAACAACAAGATCAGTTAGATCAGCAACGTCAGCAGCGTAATGTTCAAAAATCATTCTGAATAGATTAACAGTCGCAGACAGAGACACTGCTGTAACAGAAAGTCTGAAGTATCATCAAACAGATCTTCCACCCTTCCCAAAATCACCTTCGCCACCAGAGGGAGTTGTATCATGTCTTCACAGATTTCAAACAGGCCTTGACAGAGTCTGTCCTGAGGTGCCACTGACCGTTATGAAGACATCTGATCTCAGAACAAAGTTGACAACATCCATGAAGTATACGCTAAAGAGACGATTGAAGTACTCACAAAGGACGCGACTGGAAAGCGGTCCTACATATCAGTCACGGTTCGTCACGGAAACAATTACTTTTCATTTCTTTTCAACATAGTCCTGGAATGCATCATAAATGATCCACGTGAAGATCATGTCAACACAATAAGCACCGCAAGAACATCCACCACGAACCTTCACTTCGCGGGTAACTTCGGTGGCCTGGTGGGCACTGAACAAAAACTCGCTAGGTTTGTTAAAACACTGGATCAAAACATCGACGAGGCATAGTATGGACATCAACATCCAGAAAACCAAGCTAATGGCCAGCCCCAACACCACCTCCAGTACTGATATAACCACGGATAGAAGCCAGAACTGTTAAACTTTTCATATATCTGGAATTCGCTTCAGCTAGGAACTGTTAAACAATTCCTATATTTGGGATTTATTTTCAGCAATGGGGGAATTTAAATCAGATATCCTCTCAAGTGCAGCGGAGACACCAGTTCTGTCCAGACTGAACCCTGCATGGAAAGACACTGTCTCAGTGAAACACAAACCTGGCT
>JADBJO010004574.1:0-2500 GCA_016801955.1 Conus betulinus
TGAGAGGAGAGAGCGAGGAGAGAGAGAAAGAGCGAGTATGGGACAGGCAAGAGAGACAGGCTAACAGGCCAGGAAGACAGACGGCAGATAGACAGAAACAGCAAGCGGCAGAACACATAGGCAGAGAAAAGACACCGAGGGGTGTGGGGGGTGGGGGGTGGGGGGAAGTGGGTGTGTGAGGAAGGGACAAGCATGAGGGTGTATGTGTAGCAGATGGCGAAACCAAGGTCATTGTTCATTCTTCGAGTCATCTTGCATTTTTCTTTTCGTTTTCAAGGATGGCTTTCAGGGAAATCTTTCCCCCATCGGGGGAGGGGGGAGAGGGGAAGAGAATGGAAAGGGAGAGGGAAGTGGGAAGAGTGGGAGGTGGGGGAGTAAAAGTAAGAAATTAAAACTGATAGATATAGTTTTGTGTATCATAACTCACGAAAATTTACTTGTTCGGGGTGGCGTTGTGATTGTTGTTTCTCTTTTGTATACATTTTGTCGAAAACAAACGGGAAAAAAAAGATGTCAGCACACTCAAAACACCATTAGAACATAAATCCAGCACTCTATATTTAAGGTCTTCGATATTAAAGTCAACATACATATGCCCATTCGCCAATTCGGGGCATAGACACTTGCATGGTGAGTGAGAGTTAGTAAATACACAGAGACAGGGAGAACAGAGGCCCCTACCTAAACAAGATAAGTGGGAAACCGTAGGGCCTGGCTGGATGACCACAAAAGGCTGATATTAGGGCGCCTTTATGTCTCCTTCGTTTGGTACATTGATTGGCCTCTCTCCCTCTCGTTCTCTGTCCACGTGTCGTCGGTCTATCCGTCTGTCTCTGTTTCTCTCCCTGTAAGACAAGCGTTCCATGAGCGATTTACTGGATTCACATTTCCAATGAATAGGTCATCGTTTTGCAACGTTCAAGGTTCTAATTGGATTCATTGACGAGGCACCCTTTCTCGCTTTTTCCCTCTTTATATATCATTTATTAATTCGTTGATTTCCGTGCTGTTTTTACTCGTTATTATTCTCGAGCTGTTGGAAAACTGGATGCTTTCATTCGTTGAAACTGGGGCGGTAAATGGTGAATGATTACTCCCCCTACCCTTCCCCCATTGAGTTCAATCATCAGATTCAGCGTTGTCTCGATGAAACCGGTGTTCGTAATTCATGCTTTAAACACTGAGCGCTCGATGAATCCTCCCTACCCCCCGCGCCCCTCCCACGTGCTCCCATCCCCGTCTCCCCCCGGATCCCCCCCCCCCTCCCCCTTCCGTCCCGCTGCCCTCTTTGCAATCTCCCATTGATATTGAATTCAGTAGTGTGCCGTGAGTCAGTGCAGAAAATGGTAGAAAATGTGAGTATACCTATCAGAATCTCGTTGTTGTTGAAAGGTCAATGATAGTACGCGGGAATAAAAAAGCAACGGAACTAAATTCGGATTACTGGACTGCCAAACCAAAAGACACGAAAGACGACAGCACAAACACGACACGTTTCGAACCTGGGGCTTATAAAGTACAGACAAAAGTAACAAAACGAAGAATCAAAACGAAGAAACAACAATATCGGTGTTCGTTGTCTTGCTGCTGAAGGACTCATGATCGAGTCGCTTTGCTTCTGTCTGATCGTTTGCTCGAAGCGGCCGCCGTAGCAGTTTCTGATATTCCTGGGCACAACTGAAAGCAGCAATAAAGGCAGGACAGCAGCTGGGAGTTTGTGAAACAGTGACAAAGCCTCTATCAGTGGTCTCTCTATGGTTCTGTTCGAAAATCTTGAGAGAATGCGGACCATCCCTTTAATCTACAGCTAACGTCGTGCGATGCCTGTTAACGTGAACGGTGCTGTGCTGACCTTGTTTGCATAATTTTCTGTTCGCCATGAGGGTTGCCAAGATGTGTTCGGCTGCGGACGTGAAGGGTCCTGCGTTCGAGTCACGCGTGAGAAAACCGATGGATGAGGCAGCCTGAACACTCTCTGTCTACCCAGCGTTTGAGCAAAAGTACCTGACTCACTTCACAGAAGGTCAAAGCGGCGACAGGAGGCGGCTGGCTGGGCTCCGCTTCTAGTCTGTACGTGCACTATGTACAGAGAGCATCTACGGGCCCCTACCAACCAGCAGGCCACGTGACTCTAAATGTCGGCCATTAACCTATCGCACAAAAAAGTGCACTATGCGGTTCCTTTATTTATATTTTTTTGACCAATCTGCGCATAAGCATTAGCGACGAATCCGGATCGTTGGGCAGAGACATTGAAGTATGGATAAGGTTTCATACATACGTTTTACGACTGGATTGAAGCCCGATTGTGTGGACCTAGAGAGCAGGGTCCACTTTGCTTTTATCTGTCAGGCTGTTAAAATACTCTTTTTTGTTGACAGAAAAGTCGTGTTATTTAAAATGTCACCGAACTTTTACCATCTCTCTCTCTCTCTCTCTCTCTCTCTCTCTCTCTCTCTCTCCCTCTCTCCTCTCTCCTATTCTCCCTCTCTCTCTCCTC
>JADBJO010004574.1:40000-42500 GCA_016801955.1 Conus betulinus
TGTGTGTGTGTGTGTGTGTGTGTGTGTGTGTGTGTCACTGTGTATGTGTGTGTAAAAGAGACAGATGGAAAAAAAAAGACGGTTTTAAACAACCTTGATTTAGTTGCTAGCGGCCCCAGAAAAACAAACCCTGATGTTAGTCATGTTTCCCTCACGCACTCTAAATATTAAGGTCTTCAAAAGGACAGGAATTCTAACTCTTTAGGGGGGGGGGGGGGGGAGGGGGGGGGGAATGGCTAAGCAAATCAAGATGCAGGTCATGTTTCCCTCATGCACTATAAATATTAACGTCCTCTGAAGGACAGCAATTCTAACTCTTTAAGGAAGGGAAATGGCTGAGTGCATAGAAGCCAGCTCGCAAAAGTTTCGCTTGTCAGAGAAAATTACACACGACCATTGGAGATGCAGGGATCGGATCGATCGTGGCTGATTTTGTAAGTATCGATCAAGGAGAAGATGTAGGGCTTGGTCATCATTTAGGACAGACACGAATCGAAGGTCTTACAGACAGGACGACAAGGATTGTGTGTGTGTATCTGTCTGTGTGCGTACGTGCGTGTGTGCGTATGTGCTCGCATGTGAGTGAGTGAGTGAGTGTGTGAGTGTGTGTGTGTGTGTGTGTGTGTGTGTGTGTGTGTGTGTGTGTGTGTGTGTTTGAGAGAGTGAGAGAGAGAATGAGTGTGTGTGTGTGTGTGTGTGTGTGTGTGTGTGTGTGTGTGTGTGTGTGTGTGTGTGTGTGTGTGTGTATCGTGCGTGCGCGCGTGCATGTTTGTGTGTGTGTGTGCGTGTGTGTGTGTGTGTGTGTGTGTGTGTGTGTGTGTGTGTGTGTGTGTGTGTGTGTGTGTGTGTGTGTGTGAGTGTGTGTGTGTGTGTGTGTGTGTGTGTGTGTGTGTGTGTGTGTGTGGTGTGTGTGTGTGTGCCTGCGATTGCGCGCGTGTTTGTTAAATTGTGTGAGTGTATGGGTTTTTTTTTTTCCAGTGTTGGATCGAGATGAGAACGTAGAATTAAAAACATTTGTTTGCGATGACTGGGTGACAAAACACAGCGATGTTAGGCGATTTATGTTCGTTCATGATACCAACAGAAACGAAAGAAAAAAAAAGTGTGCGCCAGTTCTTCAAAGTAATAACTTCAAAATAACAACTTTTCACATAAAATGAGATAGACAGACAGACAGACACAATCAGAGACAGAGAGACAGAGAGAGACAGAGAGAGAGGGAGGGAGAGAGAGAGAGAGAGAGAGAGAGAGAGAGAGAGAGAGAGAGAGAGAGAGAGAGAGAGAGAAAATTCCCTTCCTTGGAGTGTTACTTTAGTGTAACGTCTTATACTGATCGTGGTAAGTAGCTATATATATATATATATATATATATATATATAAATATATATAAATCTCTCTCTCTCTCTCTATAAATCTCTCTCTCTCTCTCTCTCTCTCTCTCTCTCATACGTGTACACATTTATGTATATATAATTATGAGTGGCTGAGTGCTTGCTTTATTTGCACTACCAAAAAGGAGAAAGATTGAAATTCCCATTTTTGGTGTTACACGCATGTTTTATTGACTGAAAGTAATTTTAATTTTCAGTGTCACGTTGGTGCTCGGTACTTATCCTTGGAATCTATTAGTTTATTGTAATTTAGTCCCTTGCGGATTCATTCCAGAACTGGCCCTCAGCACTTGTGTCTTAAGAGGTTATCTTTTATATATTTTCTACTTTTCACAAGAAAATGTAGCTTGTTTTTTGCTCTTTCATGATTTTCTTTTGCTTCTTAGGTGGCACCTTTGGTTGGTTTTTTGAAAACTCAACAAACATACTACGGTATTACACACCAACCTTTTCTGGTATAGCATTCTTCTTAAAACTGAAAAGGCAGAGGAGTCAAATTACCACTTTCCGCGGTCATTGAGGAGAAACAATCAGGTTCGAAATACCGGTATCTGACCCGGAGTTATATGTTAGTGAGTTTCCTCCCCCCATTAATACCGGTATCTGACCCGGAGTTATATGTTAGTGAGTTTCCACCCCATTGGTAATTGTCTCTCGCTTTGGAGTCTATAAGCTTGCAGAAGTTTACATGTTTTCAGACTTTTTTTTTCAATGTTTTACAGATACACGGTTTCTTCAGATCAGGGCACGATGATAAACACACATGCGCGCGCATGCACAGGTGGTGTTTTCATGATCTAAAATGCGAAAGTATGCATCAGTGGCTAGATCTACGAATGCAAAATTAAACAGTGTGCATTACTGGCTGCTATATTGTAGCACACATTAATACCGACTCTTCCCTTTGCACATTTGAAAAGAATGTCCAAGAAAGACCTGCGTGCGGACCAGCCTTTGTCGGTATATTTTATGGTAGGATTGAGAACAATGACGAAGCTCGTAAGTCAGTCTCTATCTGGCCCATTAAATAAGACAAGAAAACTAACAAGAAACCTCATCCAACAATCATGATCTGTTTCACGGGATTATGTTAAGTTAGCTGTTTTCCA